>JALIZH010022919.1:0-62788 GCA_030522465.1 Rhipicephalus appendiculatus
TGGAAATGAACAGAGACAAACTCCACGCATATCCACCAAATGAATGCGGATGATGAAGCAGTGTGCATAGGATCATGAATCGTTGGCTTTTTATTTTGTTCTGTTAACAGCCTTTTATTTAGTTCTTGTTAACCTTTTGTTCTGTCATATGCTTTCATTGGTGGGCGGTTAAATGTCGGCGTTTTTACCTTGTTGTGGCCTTTTATTTTGTTCGTTCTGGTTACCAGCTTTTTGATAACCTTTTTTGTTGACAGATGTTTCGGCTTGTTCACATACACCTGCGCTACATCTGCTCTGGACGCCGGATGGCGGTTTACGGACATTGTGCGGTCTTAAGGTGCTTCGCCCCTAAAAATGACATCTAAAAAAACAGAGAGAAAGAGAAAAACAGAGTGAAAGGCTGGCCTCCGAGCTCCGTACTTCCTTCACGTTTGGCACCACTACTGCGAAGCTGGCTTAACTTTTCCAAAGCAGTTTTAAGTACTAGGGTTAGCTTTGTGGTAGAATACTCCTCTACCATGCGAAATACCTGGGTTCGATTACGGCTCCAGTAGTGAGCTCTTATCCTTTGCTTTCGTCGGGATTTTCACCCAACGACAACGCCAACGGCGCCGGCACCGCATTTTCCGCGACACTGGTCCGTTCACGCTTTAGCGCTGAGATTTCCACAGTCTGAGTTGATATGGACTGTAAATGGCCTCTTGGTGTATACCCGCACACTACGGCCCAGGGTATGTACATAAGGGCCACAAGTGACTGTTGTAAAGAGCTTCATGAAGTATGCGACGAGGAACAACGTTACGCATGTAAGATTTTCAAATCATGTTCATAATATAGTCATATCCTCCTATGCCAATATTGGACGGCCACGATACTGTCATGACGAAACGGGTTCACAGATAGATAGATAGATAGATAGATAGATAGATAGATAGATAGATAGATAGATAGATAGATAGATAGATAGATAGATAGATAGATAGATAGATAGATAGATAGATAGATAGATAGATAGATAGATAGATAGATAGATAGATAGATAGATAGATAGATAGATAGATAGATAGATAGATAGATAGATAGGGTCAAAGTGTTCTTCGTTCGCTGAGAAATACTTCAGTTTTAAAATATTCCACATAATATTTAAAAAATTCATGGAAAAAAATTCCGACGTGCTATTTATTTCAAACATGCACGTTGAGAGCACTGCATAAGTTACAAAAATTGAAGTTGACGAATTGAAGTCGATTTCCAGTTTGTGGAAAACTCTAGCTTTTCTTTCCTGCTGTCTAATCACAGGAGGAATCTCTTTGGAACAAAGTGCAAAGATTGGTTTGCCAATTTTAGTCGTGTCATTCATCTCTAGAAATCGTTGAAGAATTTCTGACTTTGGAATGAGTTCTGGATGCTTTGCAGAAGAGCCTTGCAGTCGAGGCTTGAATTGTTTAACGAGGAATTGCAGTGCCACAAGATAACACAACGCCGTGATGCGGTGTTACTAGCGCTTGTGTGGTCAATACCGGGATGGGGGGCACTCTATATGTGTTTTCTTTTTTTTTTTTTGCTTTTCGTGGCTCCAGAATTGTCTCTCGTATTTTATTCTGGACTGCGCCTTGTATACCGCGTTTTTAGAGCAGCTGATGTCCGAAGATATTGTTGTTTTGTCATTGCCTTTTTGTGCTGTTCTCGCGTTCCAGTATGAAATAGCCACGTAGTGGTTCTTTTGATGTGATTCATTGATCTTTATATAATCTTTATTCTCTTGTTTTTCGGCTCTTCAGAGCATCAAATTCCGCCTGGCTTCCCGCACTTCAAGATACATCCCAACCTACAAAGCTTGCAGCGCAACGGCACTGCGCTGCTTCCCTGCAAAGCCGAAGGAGATCCCCAACCCAGAGTCTCCTGGCTCCATAATGACATCCCCGTTGACTGGTCCAATCCACGATACTCCCTCGCAGCTGCAGGCAAGTAGACGCTCTTCCCTAAAAGGTCGACGGGTCACAGCTTTGTTGCGCAACCTCGTAAACAGCTACCCTAAGGGGATACTCAACAAAGCATTTGCTACCGAGATCGTCAGCCCAGTCGAAAGCTTGGTGCTGAAAGTGGTTGACATAACTTTGCTTTCAGGCAGAAAGTAAAGGAAGATAGTAAATTTAATGTGTTTCTCACAAACTGCCGCATCTAGTGGTCGTGCCGTGAACTAGAGGAGGGGACGTTTAACGATCCCGGAAATAGGCGTGCCAACCATGCCAGCCGTGACCCGCGTCTTCAACCCACTCCGTTCCCACTACGGTTCCTCGAACCTGTACGAACGGCACCAGCAGCGAACAACGCTCCGGGGTAGCGCACGCGTCAGCGCCCTTGTGTAAGGGTGAGTGCGGGAAGTAGATACGGGGAAAGGGAAGTAGCAGTTCAGGAAACCATGCAGCCTGCTTCAAGCGCGGAGACGCTCGACGTCACGGCCATCCATGCGCAGCTCCACGCGCGCTGCCGAGTCGCCATCGCGTGCTCACAGTCCTGCAAAAATACAGGCAAATGTTCCGAAATATGTCAAATCCTCTGTTTCTCGGAACAGTCTCGCCATCCGTGTAGAATTTCTGTTTGCTTCATTTTTTTTTCTTCAATTGATTTTAGTATCGTTTTAAAGGCCTACCAACGTAATTTTACATAGCTTAAAAGGACTCGTTTGAGATAGTGTAGAGAAAGGGTCTCAAGCTCACATCAGCTAGCGGGCCACAGTCCCAAAAATGTAGTCCCGCAATGACCGGGAGACAGTGAAAAACGTAAGGGCGGGTGGATGGGGGCCAGGGTAGTTTATTCGTAATGAATGTTGCCATTTCCAAAGTGACCTGTCTCCTATCTCATATGTGGGCCATTTCTGAATGGGATACGTCGTTAGGATTTGAGACGCGTATCAGTACTCATCTCCAGAATGACTAAGATGCAGACGCTGATTCTCGAATGTAGCGTTTTCATTTCACATATATATATATCAACATGTAGTGACCACATGGGGTGCCCAACAAAAAGAAAGCTTGAGACCAGCCATCTGTGCAGCTCATGAACGCATTTATCAAGCAAATAAAAAATATATGGGACCAGACAATCATATGTTCGGGCCTAGCCGCTAGCAGGACCCCATAATACTCCCTTCTAACCTTTTCTTTCCTCCATGCGTGCTAACACCTCATGACGATTCTAGGCCCAGCGAAATTTAGTTGTATTCGGCCTTTACACCCAGGGAAAAAATACATCATTTTTTTCAGGGGGGGGAAACAGAGGGGGCTCAGCCTGTGGGAGAACCTGATAGTTCAGGTTTTTGGGGGTACACATTCAAAACTCAAGGGAGGAAGGGGGGCGGGGTCAGGAAATCTGGACCATAGATACGCCACTCTTTTTGAACCTCAATACAAGTTAAGCTTAAATGCAAGTCACGTGGCTTGTCTACACAAATCGCAGGCCCTCGGCAGATTAACCGGCATGGTCTAGGAAGCTGATAACTTCCAAACGTTTCCAAACTCATCCTTAAATGTCTTACTATCAATGCCCCGTAATGCCGGAGAAAGGACAAGGAGGAAGGCAACGAGTTTAGCGAGGACATAAACGTTTAGCTCATTACCCTTTCATGAGGAAGGTGTATAAGGAGGCCAAAGGCCTCAGAAGTATTAAAAGTGAATATTTATTTGTGACTAAGAACACCACGAAATGTTCATTTTCAAGAGAGCTGTACTTAAATAAAGCAAGTTCTGCCAGTTGGTGCATATGTCTGGAGGAAAATTTCCAAGCGAATGGCCAGTATTTTCTTACATTCATTTGTATTCAAGGGCCAGTAGCAACTCCGCCATCGAAAATTTGTGATGTGAAGAGATGACTATGCACTTGTACAATGTGAAAGTGCTCGCCAACAATTTTGGGAATGAATGATGTGATAAGGAAGCTACAGGGTACAGAAAACTTGATTCGGCTATCGGTTTCTCGCTCAGCCTTTCCACCCTCCTTTGCCGCGATAAGGGAGGCGCAGCCGCACCCGTGAGTACAATGCTGTGAAGTTGTGGGGCGTACGCTTCATTTACTCCGGCATCACAGGCAGAATGTCGAGCGGTCTTTGACGCTACAATACTGCGCGAAGTTTACCATTTGTTTAGTTTCAAATAGGTCTGCAACCCTGCGTCCTGAGTTCCTAGTGTCAATGTAGTGCACAATTCCGCTTGTCAACGCCTCTTACCAGCGCTAACTAGAAGGATAAATCACAGGCTGCGATGGCAATGAAGTCGGCACTACATAAAGCGGGAAGAACATTCGGCTGCTATACGTCTTATTCACCATTCAAACATTAAATAAATGGCTCCATGCATCAAAACTGCTATGAGTTAGAGGTCAACCTTTTTATTTTGAACAAGTCCGGCTGCTCGGATATGCTTTCTAGTGGTAATTTGTGCGTTGTCAATTAGGGTGACCTTCGTAGCAAGTGTTTTATTCAAAGAGGTGTGTCGTCACTAGCGAACATCTGAAAACGACTTTAAAATGACGCATTTGGCTAGAAAGAGGAGAAGAATCAACTTCACGCTTGTATAAAATATGCTACTCTGCATTCATAGAACTACTTCTTATTTCGCGGTGTTTATTCTTTCTGGTTCCATGGAATCTGGTATAGTGATGCGTACTTTAAAGTTCAAAGCACTTGAGAGGCCCGAGCTGTCGTCTCATGTCATCTCATGTCTTCACTTGGTGTCACGCAGGCAAAACCATGTATAGCATAACAACGTATAGTGTAGTACAGCAAGGCGCGGGAAAGGGAAGTGAGAGTTAGGAGAAGTGATGTGCCGGTGAGGAAGGGGGAGGCTAAAGTATAGCATAATTGTGTAGTATAGTATATCAAGGGGTGGCAAAGGAAAGTGAGGATGAGGAAGAGAGATGTACGGGTGAGGAGAAGGGAAATGAGGCGACGGTAAAGCATAGCATAACTGTGTATAGCATAGTATATCAAGGGGGTGAGAAAGGGAAGTGACGAGCGGGAAAGGATGAGATGAGAGGGCACCACTGCATCACAAATGAAGGTTTACTTTCACTTCATAGACGCTGAGCAGACTGCACGATTGTAATGCCAGCTGGCGGTTTCCCGTGAACGCCAGCGTCGCCAAAGGGAAGGCAATACACTACTCCACACTTCGGACAGCTCTCACGTTGAGTGCAACTGGATAAGTTTCTTTGAGTGCAAGGAGGCGGAAGTACAGCCTGTTGCCTATACAGTAACTGGCTTCCTGTTCTCGTAATCTCATTCACCATAACCTCATCTGCAGGTTCACTTCACATCTCCGACGCCCAGGATGAAGATCAGGGCAGATACGAATGCATCGCAGAGAACAGCGTGGGCACTGCCATCTCGCGCAGTGCAACTCTTTTCGTGCGCGGTAAGTGGAGCTCTTGTGCTTGAAATAATAAAACGAGGACAATTTCTTGAACTATTTTGGTCATTTTCACATCGCGTTCCCGCACAGACGGCAGAGGGTGTGTGTAAATACAGCCATGGCACTTTTCAAACGCGTAGTTTAGGAATCACGGTTGTGAGTTTCAGAAAAGAGGGAATATGCATACAGGCGTGAATAAGCGAACACATCCAGTGTCGTTTATAAAATCCCGTGCGCCGAGTGGCCCTCCTCGTACATTGGCGAGTCAAAAAACTGACCTGAACGACTCATGCAGACAACACGTCAACGATGTCTGAAAGCTGAACAAAGAGCGCAGCGCCGTCGCCGAACATTCCGAGACGTTTGATCACAAGAAAAATTTCAAGAACACGACCGTCCTAGAAAGTGAGACAAACTGGAGGAGAAGACTACTACTCGAGTCGTGGCGTATCCAGCGAACGGCTCAAAATATCAATCGTTCCCTCGGAAAACGCCCCCCAGTGTATGCGCACGGACTACGCTCCGCGGCAAAACGTGGGGCCATTGACCACCGTGCAAGTGCGTACAAGACGCCGCTGCAACGTCGCCACAGTGCTCCCTAACAAAGGAACCAAGTCGGTTTAGAAACGTCGGGCTTTTACGTCTTTTCACGTGTTTTACTTTGGTTAGAGATAAAATGGTTTTTCTCAGTTTACTTACCCAACCAGACAGACCTCTGTCTAATGTTTACCTTCAAGCTGCCTATGTGTCTTGAGCCGTCCCGTACCAGCTGTTTTAAGATACTCCACACTTTTTTTCTCTAATGGACAGTCCCTTGATGAAGCTTCGTGCGATCCACGGCAGTTGGGACATTTCATGGCAGTTTCGCGGCAGGATTTCGCATTGTGGGGCTCTGCAGAGATGTGGCAAATCGCCGTGTTACTGCGAACTTCGTCCCGAAATTACAAGATAAGAAAAAAGGCGTCCTAAATTTTGTACGCGCAGTGGAATACTGTAGATGGACGTGGCTTTCCTAAACTATTTTAGCAACATTCAAATTTAAGGTTGCGCTTTCTGCAGTGAGCACACTTACACTGTGAACAAGGAACCAATACCCATGTCACACGAGCACCCACGAACTCCTTTTCACTCCCTCGTCTTTACGACAACGGAGATGGGGTCCGTGTCACAAGGTCTCCTTTACGTCAAGGAAGTTAACCGGAACGTTTCGCAAAGGAAGTTTGGCGATCTTCGTTAGCAGTGCAACGGAATACTCTCGTCCCCAGTTATCTGCAGTTGCGGAAAAAACTGCAAACACAGAACACCCGCAGTCAACAGAATGATGAACTTTATCAATATTAAAAGTTATTTCAGTGCATTATCCGCTCATAACGTCCGTTTAACGAAAAGAAAATACGCTTACAAATGTACGTACTCTCCACACCATGCATCGCCAAAAGCCATCGTGTCGCAATTTTGAGAAACGGCTGCAGATCCACTTCGTGGATCTGCAGCCATTTCTCAAAATTGTGACACGAAGCTTCGTTTATATATTCGAAGTACTCTTACATTAAGGTTGCTCCAATGCCGAGAAACGTACACCCACAGCATAATACCGGCAGAAGCTTGGCCAGGGCCTCTGCGCTCCTGTCACATGCACACGCACACGCGTCCGACGCGTGTTTCGTCGATGCTGCTCAATATCAGTCTTCCGCTGGCCACACCTCCCGCTTTGCGGTCGTCTCCGTTGACACCAAGGGCCGCATCCTTGTGGCCGCGTCGATCGTTACCTCATCCTCTGTCAAGGCAGAACCGCTAGCCATAGCATTAGCCCTCTTAGATCCGAGCAAAACGTAAGTCTACACAGCCTCGAGGTCGGCAGCCGGGGCATTCGCCTCCGGCGCCGTCTGTAGGAAAGTCGCCAAGATACTCGAAGGAAAAGTTCTTGATCATTACACCATCACCTGGTTCCCGGCCCCCGTAGAGGGTCGAAAGGGGGGGGGGGGGGGAGCTTGTCAACGCCAACGAATTGGCCCATGCTCGAGCGCCAGGGCTCGCTTGCCGCGCCGGGCTCTCCGAGGCCGGAGCGGGCGGAGCCCGCGAAGGGTCTAATCCGATGGTGGCGGAGACGGAATCCCCCCCCCCCCCTTTAGGGACAAACTATCCGCCTTTAACGAAGGGACAAAACATTATCAACTCGCTCGCAGGGCATTCCCCTTGCCCCACCGAAACCTATCACGTCCGCAAGCGGTTACGCTTAGGTTACTGCAAACGCACTCGTATCCCAGCCTTTCGATCTATAGTCGTTTCACGGAGGTCTCCCCTTCGTGTCCCGACTGCGGCGGATACAGCGATTTGAACCACATGCTCTCGGAGTGCCCCTCTTTTCAGCGCCACACGGATGAAGACATTTCGCTAGACACTTTTTATTTACTGCTCAAGAGCCCCGACAGGTTCCAACAACTCCCGGCTGTCCAGAAGGCCCACGACACGGTGGTGAGGCTTGGTCTTCCCGTCCCGACGTGGGAGCGACCCGCGGTCCTCCCTCAATGAAAACTGGGGGGATGACTTCTTCAAGACTTTAATAAAGTTTAGTACCTACCTACCTACTCTCGACACCAGAGCGTAAGTGCACTTAGAAATCAAGCAGCATTGCCTACCCCTGCGTGTCGGCGTGTTGTGGCTGCAATGAAGTTTCTTTTTATGCTCTATGACGACCACAGAAACATAAACAAACAAGATTACGTGCAGCCACCGCACCGCCACTCCATCAGAACCTGTCACAATAAGCACATCAGGCCTCATCAGACCAAATGCGACACGTTTAAATACTCATTTTTTCCATGGGCTATTGAAACTTGGAACGCATTACCAAATGAAATTGTTGGGTGTCGATCTGTGGATGAATTTATCGCGAAACCGGAATATTTTCTTGATTGTACATAGGCATGTACTCCGAAACGTAAATGTTTGCAGGAGCTTGTGTAAATGTATGATGCTTCTTAATGTGTGATGCCATTTTTACAATTTTCTATGGGGTGATATTTAAAGAACCTGTTTTTATAAAACTATTTACATTGTATGACTAATGTTGCAACTGGTGTAAGCATTCTCTTTTCTTACACTGTAGCGAAGAGTTTTTTTATGTTGCTTGCTAGAATGGTTACTTGGCAAGCTTCGTTTTGTTTTGTTTTGTTATCCAAGTTTCTCGTTCCTTCAGTACTACTATTCCCATGCCCATGTGTACTTTTTTCTAACCACTTCCTGTATGGGCCTGTATAAAGGCCTACAGTATTGTTAAATAAATAAAAAAAGTGAATGCTGATGATAGAGCGAAGCTCCATTGACGAAATGATAAAGGATATAAAGAGTGTTTATGAAAATGTTTATTTCTGGAAATATTTCTTTATATTCTTAAACCATATGCGAGCTATGTACGCTCTGTAGTCGGTATTGCGCACAGATGTTTCGCACCTGTGCTTCGACTAGGGACGACGGCCAGCCTCCACGGCAATGGTCGGACATCATGAGGGCCTAAGGAGCTTCGCTCCTAAATGTGTCTCCGAGTCCGTGCCAGCCATCCTATCCGCGCTCACCGTGGAGTTTACGTCTCGGCATCTCATTCGCTTCTTATTACTGTACTCCTTATTCTACTTCAACACTGCCACAATTCAGAGCAGTGGTTGACGCTGGTTTTCTTCCTTCTTCGTCGACGCCGGTGGTCCTGCCTGCACTACGTGCGAACTGTTGTGGGACCTATCCGCAGTAAGGGCTTAGTGTACTGAACTCGAGACCTGCGCTCATCCGATATTGTAAAGGACAACGTGATCTACGTGGTAGCGCAACTTCAAAGAGCTCGACGACAACTTCCACTGTGTTTCGCAATCGGCGTACGTAGAGAAAACGCGTACCAAAACAAACGTACAGTGTTGCCAGTACTCCAGTCAACATTACTGCCAACATGCTTGCAGATACACGTGTCTGTGATGAAAGCCAAAACATTTTGTTTCTGTTTGTGAAGGGATGGAATTATGGTGGATATATTCACACGTGTGATTGAAAAGGTTTTCAGAGGGATCAGACGCGAAATCTTGCATGCAGAAAAGGTGCAACAGCGCCTAATGGGCCCCCTTGCGGCGTCTGTCGAAACCATGTAAAAGTGTCATGATGACTTCATCGCGTGGCATCGGTGCTTGGTCAAACGTGGGCCATCACGGAGGCAGCGCGAACCGAGGTGGGCTGCATAAAGCTTGCAACGCCTCCGATCCTGGAAGCTATGCAGAGTCACATTAGGGGCAGAAAGCGAGGTCACGTTATGTGATGTCATGATGATCTCATAACGGTGTAGCAGATTTTGCTGATCTGTGACGTCATATGCCGACGTCATGTTATCATCACATGATCATGGCTTTTTTGCATCACTTTTGTTGACGCCAACGCCAATGGCCAATTTCAGTGTTCCATGAGGAAGCTAAGGCTTTCACCTTAATAAATAAATGTTTCCGGAAGTTCACATTGGCTGTGCTCTTGCTTCGCAGCAGTGCAGTGGGAGCCGCCATACTTTACCTTTACGCCGGAGTCCACGTACGTAGTGTCTCCGGGTGAGACGCTGAACCTTACATGCGTGGCCGAGGGATCTCCCATGCCATACGTGCGTTGGCGGAAAGGTCTCGTGTACCTGCCCAGCGACAGCGAAAACCTCATTCACCGCAACGTCCTGGTGCTGGAAAACGTCCGCGAGTCTGCCAATTACACCTGCGTGTCCGGCTCCTTGATGGGCATCATCGAACACGTCTCGCAAGTGCTCGTTCAAGGTGAGAGCCTATGCAGTCGCCGAATCTGCGAACGCGACTTGACTTGATGCCGGGAAATCACTCGAGGAAGTGCATAGTGGGGTAGATCATGAACGTACCGGTAAATTTCGTCGGTGATTCTGACATAGCTACTCATCCAAACGTAACGCCTTATGCAGTAACTACAAACTTTTAACTCTTAATGCGCCCAATATTTGCATTAGTTGAAGAAAAGTACTTATTCTTCCAGCGGAAACTAGCTAGTGCAACTGTCTTTCACGGGCGAAGCGCAGGCGCGTTGCAGTTCTGTGGCCAGAGCTTACATTTTAGGGGCGAAGCTCCTTAATGTCGAGGCTTCTACATCACTCCCCCGGTGTAGCCACGCTAGGGCAATGACGATGACGCGGCCATCACGGCACAGCACATGCCAGGTAACCATTATACGCCATGACGATGACGATGACGCTGATGACGATGAAGAATAAGCGCGTTCCAGACCACACATTCTCTTTCTGCCATGGATGAAAATGATCGTGAACGCGCTACCGCCCGCCAAAGGCAATACGGCAACGCCGACAACAAGCTGCTGCCCCGCAGTTGAGGACGCAGGAAGCGGCGGCTCAACGGCAAAAACACAGTGTATGTACTGTACACACGCGTTCTCACTCATTTACATGTGCGAGAGGGAAATGTCACGGGTTACTTACGGTGAGAACGATCCCCAGTGCTTCGCCCACTCGTCCTGATTCACTTCGTGCAAATGCCAGATTTTTTTTTAGTAAGTTGTAAACAACAATAATTGTTGTGGTTCAACGTTCCAAAAGCACCATATGATTATGAGAGACGCCGTAGTGGAGGGCTCTGGAAATTTTGACTACGTGTGGTTCTTCAACATGCACCTAAACCTAAGTACATGGGCCTCAAGCATTTTCGCCTCCATCGAAAATGCGGCCGCCGCGGCCGCGATTCGATCCTGCGAACTGCGCCTCAGCCCTCGAGTACCATGATCACTAGACCACCGTGGCGGGTTAGCTGCGCACTTCGTTGATGCTGTGACTCATGATGACAATTATGATGACGAAGATGATGAATTACGCGACACGGCGGTCTAGTGGTGAAGGTGCTCGACTGCTGACTCGCAGGTCGCGGGATCGAATCCCGGCCGCGGCGGGCGCATTTTCGATGGAGGCGCAAATGCTAGAGGCCGATGACTTATATTTAGGTGCACGTTAAAGAACACCAGGTGGTCAAAATTTCCGGAGCCCTCCGCTACGGCGTCTCTCATAATCATATCGCGGTTTTGGGACGTTAAAACCCAGCAATTATTATTAGGATGATAAATTATTGCTGAGCCCTTTGTAACGGGTAGGAAGATTCGCAGCAATCGCTCGTTACCTCATTACGCAACTCTCATGGTGTGACGCCAGGTGTGATTCCACGCTTCTGCCATGCAATGTTAAGTTTGCTAACGTTGCTCCTCACCTGACATGGTGACTGTGTAGGGTCTTTTTTTTCACAGTGGTTTCAAGCCCTGGTGTGGCTCTGGGGTAGAACACATGTCTGCCACGGAAAATTATTGGGTTCGATTCTGGCTACAACATCGGTTTTATTAAGCTGACGAGGGTTTCTGCACCGCACGCCGCGTTTTGCAACGCCAGCGTCAGTCGAGCCACTTAGAGGACACCTAAGCCAAGTTCGAAATTTAGTTGTGGTCTTTCACTGTTGCACGAGACTTCAACAAACACGTAGCCTCTAGAATTTTTCAAAACGGTGGCGTAATAATGGAGTTACTCGTGTTTGATTATACAAGTGGCCCCCGTTCGTTGGTTCGTCTCTCGTCTGGCCGAGTGTTCCTCCTTGCCGTGCGAGGAGGTAGAGTGTCGAGTGCGTGTACGTGCGAGCAGATAAACAGGTTCTTACTGTTGCTGACATGACCACACGAGAGTGGTGACGTCACCGGCAACGCAGGGGATACCCAAGAGCTAGAATAGAACAACGGGTCGTGTTTGTTTTTTTTTTTTTTCATTTTATGGCACGTCTCTGGTTCCTTGCGCTCCTGGGTTTGGCTTTGTTGGTGGCGACGGCATTCTTAACTCTCTTCGCGTGATTACTTTAAATGTTAGAAAGTTATTGAAGGTTCAGAAAAATTGTGTCTCGACTACGAACATGAAATAGACAGCACATCCTACATATTCGGCAGAAATAAACTCAACTATTCAAAGGAGGTAATGTGACAGCCTACTTGTCTCAACCACTTACTTTTTAGACGTAGTAACCATTGTTTTCATTACAGGAATTCATCTGCTCAAATAGTGTAAAAATTTACGAAAAATGTACAAAAACCCAGGACTTGCAGCAGTTGTTACGGGGTTTTTTTCAAGGTATTTAGCGACAGCGACGATCGTTACAGCAGTACGGACAGCAGTACAGCTGCTGTCAGCAGCAGCTGACAGCAGCTGCTGCTGACAACAGCTGACAGCAGCTGACAACAGCAGCTGTCCAACAGCTGACAGCAGCTGTTGGACAGCTGCTGGACAGCAGTACAGCAGTATGGACAGATAGCAAACTGCCGATGCGAGCCAGGTGAGGGCAATGGGCTTATGTGCGTGCCGATCTTTTTACACAAAAGTGTAAATGCTGCACGATGAGGTGGCGTATCTTTAATAGCCTGACGAGGACTTGTAGGAGATCAGAGAAATGCGGTGTTCTTTGAAGTGGAGCGGCGCTGTAATATAGCCGCCTCATTACGAACTCTTTGTTGTGAACACAAACTTGTGTTTGTTAGTGATGGTGTGTTCAAAACAGATAGCGAATTGAGAATTCGAAATGTTCTTCCCTGTCTGAAAGCGCCCCTAACAACCTCTGCAAATGCAAAGAACGACAGCGTTATTCTGTCCTGGCGTTTCCCGTTTTTTTAGCGCAATTCATGACGCCAGCACTGCGTCCACGTGAAATCACGAAGGAATGAGCTGACGATTGGTTGATGCACGAGGAATATCTGTTGTGAACTGTCTCCTGACCTGTCTTGCCATGCTGTCGCACGCCCGTTCTGCCTTTTCTCGCGAGACTATCGCGCACGATCAACCGATTTCACTTTCTTATGTGCATTTTCGACTGCGAAAGCGGAGATAGCAGCGTGCCGAAAACAGCGAAATCCGAATAGCTCAACGCTTAGTGCTGACATTCTCCGCGTGGTCTATAAAGGGTTAAGTGACGAGGAAAGATAGTCTCTTGAAGAAGGGTAGTGGAGGTCAGAAAGAAACCACACTCTCTTCTTTGAACTCGGAGTGGTTTAGGGGCCCTTTGAGTGACGTGGCGCGTAGTCTCTTGTTGGACAGTGTGATTATGTTCTCGCAGAGGGTGACAACCAAACACGGAGCCCCAGTTTCCCACAAGTACGGGACGCTCGGGCAGACCCTGACAACCATACCGACCTGTTGGCCATCACACCAGCACGTTCTGGCAGCGTAGAATTAAATGTGGCTGTATCGGATTCTTTGGCGCCAGCTGTAAATGAAGTACATCATCTGCCTGCCGAGTGTGAAACCACACCTGCCGAGACTGCCCTGCACACGGGTAGACTGTCTTTGCCGCAGAGAAGCTTTGCAGAAGGAGCAGATGCACGCATCGCGCTGCTGCGAGAAGAGCATGCTCTACGCATGAGGCTTATCCAAGAAGACCACGACGACATACTGGAAAAAAGGAATGAAGAGCACAATCTGAAGATGGAAATCTTGATATTACGAAAAGGAATTCAAGATTTTTTGTGGAAGAGGCTGCAGAAAGATCAATAAAATACATTTCTAGAGATCCGTCGAGTATTACTTCAACAAATCTGCCTGATGTGTTGTGTATCACTGTTGGGAAAACGGTTTGACGTATATAATGTATATATATAGTAAACGATGTTGGCGCATTGCGCAACTTTGCTAAAGTTTTATGGCATCATGACATAGCGGAAACACAAAAAAAACCGCAAGTACAATATTACGCGATAGCGACAGACGTAAGAAGCGGTAAAAAAACTTAAGAAGGAAACGCTAGCAAGAAAAAAATATTTATTTCATGCAATACCTTGCATTGTGACAACGATGCAAGGGCAGTTCACGCTACACGAGTGCGGTGAAAAGCAGTTGCATGAGAACGAGAGCTATAAAAATGGTATTGAAACAAAAAAAGAATGTGGGATACTGTATCGAAAGTTACAATACTGCTGAGAAGAAGGCATGTACAAGAAAATATTAGTTCTTTGGGGTGTCCCAGTTACTTTCTGTGTTGATGCTACATCGACCTTTTATAAATTGCTTCGAAGGAACAAAAGCAGTGAAAAAAAAAGGGCTCAGGCAGTCCCACGCTGTGAAAACTGTCGGAGAGCGGAGGTATAAGTGCGTTAAGATATGTGATGGATTCGCGAGATCACTTGGTGATGTAAATCCGCCGCTAGATTCTAAAATACGCGTTCTTACAGATTTCCAGCATCACCATCACCTTCAGCGCCATCACTATCATCATTTAGCACCAACATCATGATAATTTCGAGCTTCATCATCATCATTTCGTTTTAATTTTTTTGTTCACAACGTGTAGACTAAGAGTCTCCCTATAAAATTTTCGCATATCCCAAGCATTTTGGGAATCGATATCCTGCGAATCAGTGAGAGAGTGCTGCATACATCGAACTTTGAACCATCGTACGAAGTCGATGAACGTCTTCATCACATGATTGAGCAGAGCAATCTGTTTGTGACGCAGATAAATCCTAACAAGGCACTGGGTCCGTCTCGTAGTGAGCAGGATCAATTTCTCGACACCATCGCCTTCATGTCACTCAGTCGCGAGTCGTTGGCTATACCAATTACTGGGTAGAGCATGTTTGTCAGTACAGTTTTGATCGCAGGATTCAGTTACGGGGAAAGAAATGTTTGTCAGAGGCGCCAAGTTGAGTCGCCTTGAACAGTTGCGCTTTATTGATGCGGCGATGGCATAATTGCGCTGCCTTGAACTCATCCCTGCATTAAGCTACTTATTGGCTTAATTGTTGGTTGTCGCGAATTCGCGAGAAACTTAAAAGTATGCATTAAAGTTGCATCTTATATAGCATAACTAGAGTCGGATTATGGCAAATGCCTATTTTTCCCTTGCGTTCCTATCGCGCCACTTTGATACATTAGCATGAATTATAGGTTATAAAGGGCTTTTATAGTGTTCTTCTAGTGCCTATAAATACCTATTTTTGGCGTTAGTACCTAAATGCCCAGAAGTGTCTATGAAGGCCTATTTTCAATATCGGCACAGATGTTGGCACTATTTAACCTCAAATTGCGCTTTTGAGTGCAGTTTGACGGTGTTATTCTTTTCACCGGGCAACATTCATTGGTCAGAAATCTATGGGGTTGAACCTAGATTTCTAGTTTATTCAACTTCGCGAAAACAACTACTAGCACCAGTCAAAATGGGATGCGCCGGCCACCATCCACCGCTGCGCGACATGGCGCGAGTGGTTGGCGAATGCGAAACCGTGGAGAGCCGTCACGGTGAAGGAGAGTGACCACTAAAAGAAACAAAAATGCGATGTGCACGCGACTTTTGTTTTGTTGGTAATTTAACTTGTATGGTGTTCACCGAGAGGGGAGAGATTGATCCTATACGTGATTAGACCCGGCCAATACTAGGCGTCCCTCCCTTCTGGTCTTTTAGCGGTCTGGCTACCTGCTAATGTGCTGCCCTTCTCAGCAATGCCCGAAAAGAAAGATACCCAGGAGTATCTTTATTCGACAGAAGACACTTCACTCACCATGCTAGAGGAGAAAAGGATAGTCTATATTCTGCGAACCATGCGAGCATAAGGAGAATTGTGCCGGTTTTTTGTATTTTTTTTTCTTAATGAGCCAAGTCCTCTTTAAGTCAAACTGAGAAAAACGAGGTGGTTGTTTGGTACTGACAACGTGGTCGTGTTTGCTCCAAGAATTTTTTTCAGTGTCCTCCTGTCACCAAATTCTTCAAACCTATATTGCGGCTAAAATCTCTATAGCCAACGATCATCGGTATTCATGAATTAAATTTGGATACGGCTCTTATAGGTTGTAGCATTTTGGAGTTGAAATCATTTATAAGAGACATGCACCGGGGAGCAATTCCCGTCTTTTATACGAGGCGTCTCCTTAATCAGGGTACATGGTATGTGCTGTCTTATCAACACCTATTTCAATGTAGGCACAGTGGTATCTCTTATGCTCATTTGTTTCAAATCAGTGTCTGTTATAAAGGGGCTCTCACCATATTTGGGCTTGAAATGGCTACGAAAAAAGTATTTTACATGGCAGCGAATGAACGATGCAGCAATATTTTTTGACAAAGTTACCACCATGTTGTGCTTTTGTCGGTGCCGTTCTTTGTTGTATGGGAGTAATGTCGATGAACAGATTTAAGGAGTGAGTACTTCTTCTCTGGCAACAGGTAAACTGTCCTCGACTGTCGGCAGCGTTTTCTTTTTACTGGCATTTATTAAAGGCCTTCAAAAACGCATCCCCTCATGTTTTGCTTATTAGCTGCATCTAAGCTGGTTTTACGCCGCGCCATTTAGGATGTCTTCTTCAATCAATATATCGGTGCCCAATAACAACTTCATTTCTCTTGTCTTCATAATATACCGTCATGGAACGAAAGAAGGATATGACACTTTAGCGGAAACCTCGAAAAGGAACGCTAACATACCTGCAAGAGTAGAAAAGTTGGCCTATTACTCTTTCCATTCGAGTATTGCTTTACAATATTATGTCCTTCAGTAAGTACCGATTGGCCCAAGAAAAAAGCAATTGTGGAGTGAAAGCACGATAATAAGCAACTAGGTCACAAATAAAGCAGATTGAATGGCACCCTGTTGGGGCCAATATACTAATATCTTGGGATTTACGTGCACAACAATGATTTTTCATCATCTGGTGTTCTTCGTGCAATGACATCGCACAGTACACCGGCCTCTATCATTTCGCCTCTATTAAAATGTGAACGCCGCGGCTGGGACCGAAGCCGCAACTTTTGGTCGACAGTCGAGCACCGTAACCTCTACACCACTGAGGCGGAGTGGTAACGATTCTTGACGCGTCTCCGTTTTAATGGATCTGGCTCAGATTGATTCATGCAACTGCAGGATTAGTCTGATTTTTTATTCGTAACTGCTTCCTCGAGTCCATGTTACAATCAGGAATTCTCCCTTTTTGATTACAAATGTGTTAAGTGCGACAGATATTTACGCATGTTTTGCGTTCCCATGAAATTCAGCCAAGTTTCGTTCTCTTAATTTGGCTCTTTGAGAAATTAAGCGCTATTATTCCATGGCTATGTTTGTTTAACTGCTGGCACCTTTGTGCCATCATTGATAATATCATTTCTTTTTCGCTTTCCTGTCGTAGATTCAGGTCATGCACGTCTTTCTTTTGAAGTTATTTGCATGCATGTAAAGAATTATTGAATCTACATTTACGACATTGCAGGCCTAAAACCTGTTTGGCGCAGGAGAGGCAGGCTACTTTCTGTGCCCAAAGCTTTGTTTTGCCTTCCTATTTTGGAGCCTAAAACACTTTTTTAGCCCCTAAAAATCCAGCCTCTATTCATGACTTTTGCACTGGTGCACAACGAACTTTCCGTTATTTTACGTCTAGCAAATAGAGTTGTGCGAATAGCAAAATTTTTGGGGCGAAGCGAATTCTAATATTGAAGTGTGAGTGCGAATCAAATCGAATATTTTTTTGAATATTTCTCGAATATTTCTCGAATACTTTTCGAATACTTAGAACTGCAGTTGCAGAAAAAAAAAAGGTGGAGAGTATTCATCAGCATATGCTCGTGAGATAGCAACATGACAGTGTTTTTTTCTTGTGCTATGTTCATGAAGCGCTGGCGGGGTGGTGTTTCATAGTTGTCTACACAAGAATGAGGCAGTGCAGATGACGAATTGTATTTATGTACACCCGCTCCCAAAAGTTTACGGAACGCGGGGTCCACTGAAAATGCGAATTTCTGCTCTGTTAGTGCACGGCGCATCTAACCTAGCAGGTAGCTGCGTTGGTCGCAAGGAGTACTACAAGCTGGAACATCTGTTTGGAGGCTATGGTCAAAGACAAAGCGGGAATATATCATTTTTGGAAATTTTGTGTTCCGAAAACTTTTGAGGGCGGGGGTACATCATTTGGTGACACCAAAGTGTTGCCGACAATACACGTGAAAGGCGCAACTGCTATTTGCTCAGCCTATCCTCCTCTTTGAACTTCTGTGGAAGCCCAACTGATGTGGTGGATAAGGGTGTGCTCCCTTCGAGTCCGGAGTTCGAAATCTGCCTCGTATATGTCGATACATAAGAACATCTGAAATTTTAGATGCTAAAAGTCTACGGCGTCTAATTTCGAGGACTTCCTGCCCAAATTTAAGGTCCAAAACAGCATCATTTGAGCCCCCACCTATGCTGCCTTCATCATCTCCATGTTGCAACCAGCGTTTTCTTGCGCCCATACATTTGCGACCATAGCCGAACCTGAAAGGCAGCTTTGCCACAGAAGGCAAGAGTGATGAGGTAAAGCATAATAACAATCTGAAGGGGTCATTTCCAATAGGACGTTGACTGTATTTGTGTTTGGGAAGTTCGAATAGTATAATCCCAGTGCGAATCGAATCGAATAGCAAACACTATTCGAAAAATATTCGAAATTTAGAATATTCGCGCACCGCTACTAGCAAAAACTTAGTCTCTTTTGCGAAAGTACGGCATTACTAGGAAGAGCTTACAAGAATATAGGTGGACACTAGCTCCTCTTTGGTTGAAATCTTGCGCCGCCAGTGCAAGCTTCGCGCGTTCTGAATGCGAATCATTTTTGTAGCAGACATCAGGCACTTTGGGCGTTTCTTTGTGTATATCTATCTATCTATCTATCTATCTATCTATCTATCTATCTATCTATCTATCTATCTATCTATCTATCTATCTATCTATCTATCTATCTATCTATCTATCTATCTATCTATCTATCTAGCCGCCTACGTGTGGGCGCTCTCGTGATCACCTCCTTAAGTTTGGGTAGACCAATATTAGTGTTGGACCTTATGAGGGTTTAAACAATATGCCTGGCTGGTAATGACTTAAATAACGCGTTAATGCCGTGTCATTTATCGTCATACACTATCCTCCACACACGTGTGGCACTACCTATGTACAACCGGCCGCGGTATGCGGGTGTGCGCCACAGGTGATTGAGAGTTTATAGCTGCACAGCAATGGCGAGAATGACATTCGTAATTTAATTGCAACAGCGTTAAGAAAAACTGATATCGACATCATTCATCCGACGAAGACAAAGAATAAGTACCAGGGTCCCTGCAGGAATCGGACCCAACCATTGTACGTGACAATCGAGCATTTTACCACATAGTCACGCCTGGTCTCGAAACTGCTCTAGAAAAACACCCTATGCAGGCGTAATATTGGTGAAAAGTGAATTATGGTCGCAGTGTCGGATATCTAAGTTTATAAACATTACATATGTGCTCTTATGATACAAGCGTCACGTCGGGTTATTGTTAAGTGTAGAATTAGGTGCCCTCCACAGAAGCTCATGTACGTAGTAGAGTGCCTCGATGCGCTCGTTCGCCTCCGCTCCGTTCAGGGTGGAGACAAGCGCGTCGTCTGCTACAGCGGTCGCCCTTACTGATCCCAATCATCAATGTGCGCAGTGCCAGTGCGCGGATTCGCAGCCTTTTGCTCACGAGTAAAGACACTTTGGGCTGGACTTGCCTTCGCAAACGCATAATCATTAAGGGATGTTGCTATTTATAGGTTTGTAGGCACGCATCACAGCAAGTAATCGAGTGTTTCACGCCTAAAGGTGTTGCAGAACGTAATGACCCTCACCGCCGGGCGGCCGCTGGGCTGCTGGCTGCGGCTGAGTGGTGCACAGCTGCTTTGGATCACTGAGAGCTGCAGACATCACTATTCACTTTTATACTTTGCGGGTGTATATGTTTGTTTGTTTTTACACCGCATTTTTACACCGCATACACGCAGCATTTCCCAACATGCATCAGCAGTGATAAACTTGCTGACGTGAGAACCCTAAGGTCTACTCGCTGTTTGCTAAATCTTAAGGCGAACAAAATTCGCCTGCAGGTTCCGAGGCTGCTGTTTTATGTGACCGATGGCCGGATATATTCGTCCTCGTGTCCTCCTATTGAGTGCCTATTTAAAATATGGCTGTATTTCCCATTTCGAGAAAATACCAGCGAAAATGCGGTAAGCATCAAAATGTCGTTTAGCAATGACAGCGAATATGACTATACTCTGTGATGCTTCAATTTTTGGGAGCAAAGCTCCTTAGGCACACACGATGTCCGTTGTCGCCGTCGGACCGAAACACAGGTGTTACATATACCGTACAAAGAGCGTTCATAGCGCGCATATGGTTTAAAAATAGACCGTACTCTGTCCGTCCGTCCGTCCGTGCATATATTCGTCCATCCGTCCGGGCGTCCATCTGTCCGTCCGTGCGTGCGTCCACCCGTCCGTGTATCTGTCCGTGCGTCCGTCCATCCTTGCGTTAGTCCGTCCGTGCATCTGTCCGTCCGTCCGTCCGTCCGTCCATCCATCTGTCCGTCCTTTATACTAGTCGGAGACTTCAATGTAGACATTATGGACCTTAGAACCTAGCTTCGCTCCGTCATCAGCATTCACTTCGTTGATCTGCAGCCATTTTAAGGCGAAAGCCTTTGATGTCTCATGCTCACGTCCGTCCGTCCGTCCGTGTCTGTCCATCCGTGTCCGACCGTCCGTGTCCGTCCGTCCTTGTCTGTCCACCCGTCCCTCCGTGTCCGTCCGTCCGTGTCTGTCCACCCGTCCCTGTCTGTCCACTAGTGATGCAGAACTATCGATGGTACTATCGATACTATCGATAGTTGAGCCACTATCGAACTATCGATGGTACAAGAAACTATCGATAGCGTTCGATATTAAGTTTGAAAGTACAGTAGTCAACACACATGTCTAGAACGACGGAGTGTCGCACTCGGGACAGCACGAGCGACATCTGCAGTTCGAAACGGGCCAATTTTCTGAGCATGCGCGGCGCCAATGATGGGCCCGCATTTCAGTTTCCGTCCTTGACTATCGCTGCGGCCGTGGTAACTGCTTTGGCCATCAGGAGCGTTGACCACTGTGGGCGCCAAAAAAGAAGAAAAAAAACGCAGTCGCCCGGATTGGCCCCTATTATACTGTGAACTTATTCTCGATTCGTGGTATCGTATAATACCGAGAACGGTGGGCTTCGTTTCTTGCTTTTTTTTTTTGCTTTTAACCGTTCAGAATGCTTTCGACGGCCTAAGCAGTTGTTGCATCCGCAGTGATAAACAAGGATCATAAATGCAAGGCACGCGCGCCGTTGGCACCGCGCATTCTCAGGTGTGGCGTATTTACGACTGCAGATGTCGCCCGTGCAGTTCCGAGGACGACGAGCCTTCGTTCTAGACATGAGAGTTCACCACTGTACAATCGATACACTCTTAGAAAAAAAGTTAGTAAACAGTTAGTAAACGAATGTCTTTACTTGTTTTCAGCGTATTTTACTACGTTCGCGGCATTCCTTTACTAGCTAGCAGCTAGTAAACTTGTAACTTTTGCCGTTACTAATCAGGGAAGCTTTCTTGGTGTTTGTAACGAAGTAACTACTAAGCCACCTACGTTGCCAGATCTTTCGTAGATGCCGCAGTATATTTTGCCGTAATCGTGACACTCTTAAGCAAAATTTAGGCAAACTTAAATTTTATTGACTACCTTGAAATAGAAGTTTCGTGCCACGTGATGGTACACATATCAGCAAAAAGAAGGTGACACAATGATGTGTAGAAAACATCAACTAATCTTCTAAATTCTTTAGCTGCTAACAGCACACGGTGTGTGATCCTAAAGTAGGAGCATAAATAGCCTTCAAGCTGCTGCTAGAGTAGAAATCGCTATGTCGAAGTCTTGAAATTCTGTGTGTGCGTTTGTGTGTGTGTTCTCGTTTGTGATCTGTTCATGAGTTCACATATCCATATGATCATACTCATCTGATCACATATGATCATATGAGCAGGATCATATTTTTATTTTTTTTATTTACAGATACTGTCGGTCCACATCAGGACCAAGACAGGAGTGGTAACAATACATCAACATACAACAAGCAGTCAACGGAACAATAGAATACAGTGATACTGTGATCTACACCCTATTGTTGAAAATATTCGGACACAAGTGCAGAAAACTGATCACGAGTCCTAGCGGTTACAATGTTTGCAGGAAGACAATTCCAGTCACGTGCTGTCGAAAGGAAGAATGAGTATTTATAGCAATTCTTGTGAAATCTATTTTCCTTAATATGCCTACTATGTTTATTTCGCACTATGCGGGTCTTAGATTCATTTATGTAGCGAGACTTGTCAACAAGTAGCAGCTCATTAATGATTAAATAGAAAAAGGCTAAGTCGTTTCTCCTTCCTCCTGACGTTAAGTAGGGGGAGGTTTGCCCTCGCGTAAAGTGGTGTTACGGCGTCTTGCCGACGGTATCGGGAATAAATAAACCGCAATGCACGTCTTTGAACTTGCTCCAGTTTTGACTCTGAATCTTTCAAATACGTATCCCACACTTCACATGCATATTCTAATATTGGGCGTACGAGCACTTTATAAGCAGTCATTTTCGTGGCTGGAGAAGCCAGTTTAAGGACACTTCGAATATAGCCTAATCTCTGGTTGGCTTTCCCTACTACTTTTTTAATGTGTGGTGTCCAACTAAGGTCAGATGTTATTAAAATTCCGAGATATTTGTACTCTGTTACGCGATGAAGTGGTTCGCCTTGTAGAGTGTATGTGAATGAGAGAGGTTCATGTTTGTGTGTGATGGTCATACACACTGTCTTTGCTGGGTTAAGAGACATCTGCCACTTGTCGCACCATAGTTGAACTTTTCCTAAGAAGTTATTTAAGAGTATCTGGTCACCAATAGATTTCACCTCTGTATATATGACACAGCCATCTGCGAATAGCCTCGCCGTAACTGTGGCCGATTCTTCGATCAGGTCGTTGATGTATACCAGGAACAGCACAGGCCCAAGAACTGATCCTTGAGGCACCCCTGATCTCACATCACAGACCCCGGACTTATTTTCATCAATACTGACGAACTGTCGGCGATCAGTAAGAAAGTCTTCCACCCATTTGACTACATCTGTATCTCCTAAAATAGCCTTTAATTAACAGTTTTCTATGATTAACCTTGTCAAAGGCCTTCTTGAAGTCGAGAAAGATCAGATCTATTTGTCCCTTGCCATCAATAACTTTACTAAAATCGTGAACACTTTCTAGTAATTGCGTAACGGTTGACAAACCCTCGCGAAACCCATGTTGATAGTTACTGAGAATTTTGTTCTGTGACAAAAACAGCCGAATGTACTTAGAAACAATATGTTCTAACACCTTACAGCAGCCTGAAGTTAGCGCAATGGGCCTATAATTGGCAGTAGACATGGTGTCACCGTCTTTAAATACGGGTATAACTTTACTCATTTTCCATTCTTTAGGAAGTGTGCCTGACCGTAGTCACTTCGTGAAGATAATGAAGAGGTACTTCGCAGTCCATTCAGCATACCTCTTTAAAAACAAATTTGGTATCTCATCAGGACCTGCCGACTTCTTTGTGTTTAGGTTCAGCAGCAAATTTAATACTCCTTCATATGTTAACCGCAATTCCTCTGCATCTGGAAACTGTTGGTGTACCTCAAATTTTCACTGCTTTCCATCATCATTGGTGAAGACACTAGCAAAAAAGTCATTGAAGGCGTCTGCTATATCACATTTATCCTCAATAGTTCCTTGTTCTGTGCATATTTTAGTGACTGCCTTCTTAGTTGGAGCCAGGTGCCTCCAAAACTTTTGAGGTGATTCGCGTAGAAATGTATCCATAGTGACACCATAATACTTGTCCTTAGATTCCTTCATCATTAATTTTAACTGTTTACTTAAGTTTGACATGTCATCATGAACAGCGGAATCGTGTGTACGCTTATAAAGTGCCCTACGCCTTGTCACTTTTCTTTTCAGTTGTATGATCTCTCTCGTAATCCATGGGCTGTGCACCCGTTTTGATTTACATTTGAGAGGAACATAGCGGCTTATACATTTGTGAACCGTTCTCTTAAAGTTTAACCACAACTCATCGATATGCGCAGATTCATCTTGACTCAATTTTTTCAAACTTCTCAAAACAAAAGGCCAGTTCATCTATTATTGAAGTATCATCAGCTTCGTTGAACTGTCTATAGTATGAAACATGTGTCGGGACTCTTGAAAAGGAACCTATGTCTAAAGACAATCTTACAATCGAGTGATCCGAGATCCCTGGCAAAATATCAACTCTATAGTATCTCGATACAATGCTATGGCTTAAAAAGAAAAGGTCAAGAACAGATTCGCTATTACCGCTGAACCTAGTAAAGTCCCGTACTACTTGTGTGAGCCCATGTGAAAAGCACATATCTATAATTGCTGCGCCTGCATCACGGTCTCGCATACCCGTTTCCATTTCGTCCCATTCAATGTCTGGAACATTAAAATCCCCCGCTACGATAACATGTTTGTTCTGAACGCGTAAGTCATGCAGTTTCTTATTCAGTGCATCAACACTGGCGGCAGTACTTCCCGGAGCACGATATACGCATCCTACAATCAGGTCAGGGCCGCCAAGAATTTTGCAACATATTGCTTCAATGTCGGACGGTTTGTAAAGGACCGTGTATTTGAAGCTGCATTCCAGAAAGATGGCGACGCCCCCACCCCTGCTACTACGGTCATTTCTGATCACGTTATATCCTGGAGGGCATATTTCACAATCTCGGACGCCGTCATGTAGCCACGTTTCTGTTACAAATACAATATCTGGGTGATGCTCAAATAAAACGTGCTCCAGGTCTAAAGCCTTATTAACAAGCCTACAGGCATTGACGTTCTGTAGCCTAAGCTTGCCCAGATGCGCATGTCAGTCCTTTAAGGAAGCAGTGGCTCCTGCAGCCGTATTAGACGGGCTGTCAGTCACCTGATAGCGTTGATTTGTGGCTTCATCCCATGCGTACATCACTCCGTTTATCTTCATTTTATCATACAGAAGGGCAACCTACTCTTTTCTTTTCCTGTTTTCTATTGCGCTGTTCCACAGGCATTGTCTTTTCCTTCTTACATCATGCGAAAAGTCCTCATTGATGAAAATATTCATGCCCTTGAGCTTATTGCGATTGCGTAATACGTCCTTTTTTTCTGTGAGGCTTCCCAGGCGCAGAATGATAGGTCTTGGTCCGTTTGAAGAAGGATTTCCAATTCGATGTATACGTTCAACACTTGTAACTGATAGTTTCAGTTTTCCCTGCAGAATTCCCACTAAAACCTCCTGCTTCAAAGTTTGCTCTGTCTCATTCTGCGCATCTGGAATGCCTCTGATTACAATATTATTGCTTCTACTGTGATTCTCTATTTGGTCAACCTTTTTTATCAGTTTCGCCACAGTGGATCGCAGAGTTAATAATTTTGTTTCACTTACCTCTACTCTTTTTACCAGTGCAGGTATCTGGGACAAAGCCATTTCGGCACTAACAATTTTTTGTTTCAGTTCTGCTATTTCTGTTTTGATTTCCCTTTGCCCCTCATCTGCTGCAAGAGCAGCTCCTGCGTTTCAGGGCCAGGGTTTGTTTCCACGTCACCGCTACACGCCAGTAACAACAATATGACCTCCCAACACTCGGCAAGAAGTACACTGATTGCCTGTGGGCTCGGCAGCACTACAAGACAACGACAGTCATCTCGAATAGAGTCAGAGTAACGTTTCGCACCAACCTGTGCACACAGCAAGACAGGGTTTAGCATTCTTGTCTCTCCGGTGCTGCCAAGCCCACTGACGGCACAGATAGCATCCTGGCTCGAGGAAACCGCCCCCTGGATTGATGTCGATGATCCTAGGGCTTTCGCTGTCCATGCACCTTCGGCGACAATTGCCCGTTCCGTACATCCGTAGATTTCATGAAACTTGCGCACGTCCAAACACCAAGCAGCTTGTTCCGGCGGAGTAAAGCCGTTATCGGCCTGTTGTGTAGCCGAACGAAGCAGGGGCAGCACCTGTGCAAACAGCAAGACAGGGTTTAGCATTCTTGTCTCTCCGGTGCTGCCAAGCCCTATGTGAGTACTATGTGGGTATGATGTCATCATTTGAGTATGTATACCCATATGATCATACTCATATGATCACATATGAGTAGGTTGTGATCATATGAGTATGTGATCCGTTCTCTATGACTAATGCGCACTTACCACGGTAATTACATGAAGTAGTTAATGTACGAGGACAATGTCACCTCGTTTTTTTATCCTATACTTTTGTTATAGAATCATACTTGATATGACAATAAACATATAACAAAATAGTCGTAAACCTCTATTTGACCAATTGTAGTCCATTGGAGTGAATACGGTTACTAAGTTGCTAGCGTGGTTACTAAAAATTTAGTAATCGGCGATCCATTCGAGTCAGCACTATTCACTTACTAACTAGGTAGTAAATTTCGCTAACCTGCATTTTACTACCTTCACTCACTAGGAGGCTAGTGCATTATGTGACAAGTGAACGGTTAGTATTTAGTAAGTGAATATGCTGACCTTTTTTTCTAAGAGTGTAGTATAAAATCAACCACGCGAACTCATTGCAGCATAAACTTTATTCTCCGAATGCGTGGTCGTATATGGCGGAGGAGGAGAAGCAGGCAGAAGGGCAAGAAAGTTGATATGCTTGCGTTCCTTCAGCAGAATGATTTGCTGACGTTATTAAGCGGAAGTGTTCGGCTTTAGAAGAAAGGAAGTTGTCACATGTGGTGAAACTGCGCGGCGTAAAAATTATATTGGATTCTGAGATTTCAAAATAAAAATATCAAAAGCTAAGTTTTTGATTGTAAGGTGTAACTGGTTACTTTTGAACCCGAATTTATTTATGAACATATTTCGGCATTTTGATTGCGGCAATAATTTATTTATTTCGCCAGAAGAGTGCTCATAAATTAAGCTAACTGAGTACTGCTGATAGTAGGCTATCGCAAATCATTTGGCACTATCGCCGTCCAACAGCATAATTATTCACAACACTACTGATTAGACTATCACCCGCAATACTCCTGATGGTACTATTGATTGCACTCTCGATAATATCGATTGTTTACCGATACTCGTACTATCAAAAGTTTCTTTACACTATCGATAGTTAAAAAAAACTAGATATTTTCGCTTATTTGTTTTGTGTATGGGTGCCGTAGTGATGCAGAACTATCGGTAAATGGACTATCAATAGTATCGATAGTTTAAAAAAACTATCGATACTATCGATAGTCTATTTACCGATAGTTCTGCATCACTACTGTCCACCCCGTCCGTCCATCCGTCCGCCCTTGTGTCCGACCGTCCGTGCGTCCGACCGTCCGTGCGTCCGTTCGTGTGTCCGACCGCGTGTCGTACGGACGGACACGGACGGATGGAGGCACGGACGGAGAGACATGTCCATCTGTCCGACCGTCTCCGTCCGTCCGTCCACCCTTGTCCGTTCGTTCGTCTCCGTCCATCCATCCGTCTCCGCCCGTGTCCGTCCGTCCGTCCGTCCGTCCGACAAAACGAAAAAATCACAGCATATGCACGGGGTGAATGATGAAGAGTTGGGACGAAGCTCGTGAAGCAATCATGGTTACACCGTGAAATCTTCAGTGGTTTCGGCAAGCAGTAATCAAAGCGATAGTGTGTGTGAGATCCGCCTGGCGCCGCGCTCGCGTCGCGGCGGCCTCTCGAGCTCGCACCTCGGGATCCTGCCGACGAGCACGAGCCGCAGCGGCCTTCCGCACCCGGCGCTCCTTGTCATCCATGGGCCGCCAAGCAGCACGATCCGGCAAGCGCACTCGTACGGTGGCGATCCGGGGAATTAGAGATAGCGGGCGCTCGCCGCCCGGCGCAACCCCGCGCAGCCCGCGCAGCAGCCAATCGGAGAGCAGCTGCACCGCCAACGCCATCTAGTGTACCTTCACCCAACCGCCTTATTGTACGCATGTCTATGGGACAGCGCCCTCTCGGAAACGAGACGAGAAATGGAGATGACGACACAGAATGCGTACAGCGCCATCTAGTATATCGTCACCCAACTGCAGTTTGCATGCATCTCTATGGGACAGCGCCCTCTATGTACGATAAGGAAACACTATGGGGTACAGAGGATGGATCGACGATCGCCAACCGACTAGGTCTCGCTCTAAGGAGCTTCGCCCCTAAAAGACATGGCATAGTCAGTAGAATGGCCACAAACTTTCGCCGAACACACTTTGGAATGTACAAAGGGTCCCTAATTTTTTTTTAGATGTGAAGCATCTTATGGCGAAGCTTAATCCGGTGGTGGTGGTGGTGGTGGTGTGCCGCGTGCCCACCCTTACTGCGCATGCGCAAATCCTTTAAAAAATAAAAATAAAAAACCTCCTCTCCCCCCTCTCTCTCCTCTAGGCACCCCCTCCCCGCGGCAACCACACCCTCACTGCGCATGCGCCTCCCCTTCTCTCTCCCCTCTTACACTCCCCCCCTCTCTCCTCTAGACATCCCTCCCCGTGGCGACCACACCCCCACTGCGCATGCGCGTCCCCTCCCCCCTCTCTCTCCTACGCTCCCCCCTCTCTCCTCTAGGCATCCCTTCCAGCGGCGTCCACACTCCCACTGCGCATGCGCGTCCCCCGTCTCTCTCCTCTCCTACGCTTCCCTCCTCTCTCGCCTCGCGACGCCGACGCAGGCAGCGTCTGCTAGCGAGTTTCTTGGTTGAAAAAACCGACTGCTCGCGCTGCACAACCGTTCACTGACCACCCCGTATATATGGCAATGGATCTTGACCTCCAAGGTGGTGCCAGTGGGAGATTTCTTCTGTGCGTTGTTGAAGAATAAAAATTCGCAGCGTGCGCGTTAACTAAAAGCGGAGTGCGGGTCTCTGTGTCCAGTCGGAGTCTTCTGTCTCTCATTGCCCATTAGCAGCGATTGGCATGTTCCAGTTGGAAACACTGCTCCATCACTGCGTGCTTTACGCCTCCCCAGTTTTCTCTCCTGCGCAACGCTGCGATGAGCGCCAGCGTCAACGCCGCCGCCAGTGTAAGCATTAGCGCCCGCTGCTTCACATCTACACATGGTTCCCTTTAGCGGGAGATGGTGTAATTTTTTTCAGTGCCGCGAATCCCGCGTTGAAATTAATGACTGTGTATGGTACGCAAACAAAGTGTTCCCTCAGGGACGTAATTCTGGAAAATTATTCCACCGGATAACGAAAAAAAACATGGTTGATCCCTCCGTCATAGGAATCGGTATAACACGAAAGTGAAATATGTCCTTGAAGAAGTAGCTGAATGCTTACTCTACATTGATATGAGAGCTTGCACAATGTCTATTGGGGTTTGACAGTTACAGCACCGTTTAACGTGTATGCATCCACGCTGAAGCTCGGTGGTGCATCTGTATCTCGACGACTAACGTCCATGATGAATTATTAAACAAACCCTTGTGATCATAGATGCTTGTGGTAGCTGTACGGTGAGAGCGGAATCAGAGAAAGTGGTGTGAGAGCCAGAAGAGCGTCACTTCTTGGACGCCGAACTCGGGCTAAGGTGCTATTGAACACCACAGCCCGACCAGCCCGACCCGAGGGAAACGCAACGCGCGTCTTGTCTTCCCAGTTGGCCGGCTGCGATTTTTCGCGGGGCGAGGGTAACTAGCAACGCGGAGTTACGGCCACGCGACGCAGTCATGCGTCCATGCATGTGTCGCAGAGCTATTTTTGGTATGGATGGATGCTATGAGCGAGGCCGACGCTGGGGGTAAGGTCGCCACCTGGCATTGTGTTAAAGCGTCGACAAAACTGCACTTTTCCCCTGTTCGCAACACGCCGAATGGGACGGACGCTTATAAACGACGCTTTGAAGGAACTAATTGTGGATATCACGGTCGGGATGCATTACCTCACTTTAGCACGAACACTAAGATGACAGTAGTAGATATAAAAGTCGTGATTTTAAAGTCTACACAGTGTATGTGACCGTGGCGCAGTGGATAGCGTGCCCGGCATCTCTTGTCGCCGACCAAGAGGTCATAGGTTCGACTCCCGATGACGGAACTTTTTTTCTTTGTCTTATGATCATGCGTATTTTTTCGACGTCATTTCCTTGACGGAAATACGTCACTCAAATCTTGGTGGACCCCGGCATAAAACACTTTCGTGTTAAAAAATAAAATTTTCTATTTGCCGTTCTTGTTCCGCAAGAAAAACACAACTCGAAATGAATAGTTGCAGTTCATTACAGACTGTAGTGAGTGACGTGCGCGAGTGTTTTGAAGTGCGCGGGCCAGGCAAGACCGAGAAGAAGAAAAGGAAGAAAGTTCTACGAGCGCGGAAGAAATAATATAGAAGAATAAAAACAACGACCAATTGGAGTAGGCCACGGGATGCGCGAGGACGAGATGGCGAAGGGTGGCGGCGAGAGAGGAGGGACGAGAGAAGCTGCGAAGAAGACGGGCCACGTTTCTTGGCCGTCGGGTTCCGGACCCGAGCCTGGAGAACCGCTGAGCCCGGGGCGACCTGCAACGTCACTCACTACAAAAGCCCCCCCTTCAATGAGTTTTTTTTTCATACAAAAAAAAAACTCATTGAAGGGGGGGGCTTTTGTAGTGAATGACGTACGCGAATATTTGAAGTGCGCGCCATTACAAGAGCTAGAAGACAACGACAACGAAAGTGGCACGAGCGACGCGCTGGAAAAACAAAACAACAAAAGAGAAAAAAGCCAATGGAAAAAGGCCACGGGAGGCACGAGAGAGGAGAGGGCAAAGCGTGGGGACGAAGAGACGAGCGAAGAAGCGAGGGAGACGTGCCACGCTACTCGGCCGTCGGGTTTCCGGACCCGAGCCTGGCGAACAGCTGAGCCTGGTGCGACCTGCCACGTTTCTTGGCCGACGGGTTCCGGACCCGAGCCTGGAGAACCGCTGAGCCCGGAGCAACCTGCCACGTACTGCCAGGCAATGACGGCACGTCTGTGACGGGGACCTGCTTCGAGGCGCCCTCTGCCCGTGGACACGCTGAGCCGTCGGGTTTCGGACCCGAGCTCTGGCGTAGGTGTCCGGCCGGGGCGCGGCTACGACATCGTGCCTGCTCTTCGACCAGCAGCCTCGGAAGACTGTTCCGTCCATCCGTCGGCGAGATCCTCTCCGAAACCGGTCACCAACAACTGACCTTGGTGAGACCAGCGCGCTCGTGCCTCGCTTCTCTGATCTCCTTAGGAACTGCACGTTTAGGACTGTGATTTCTCGGTTTAGTTGTGTAATGTTATTTGGGGGTTTTCTGCAGTGTTATGTGTGATCGTTTAACGTGTATGTATTAAATGTTGTGTGCAAACGGCCTCGTCCTTTCGTGGGTGTCTGTGGCGACGTCTCGGACACCCATTGATTAAGAACCTGCACGTTGTTTAAAACACCATAACAACGTAACACAGACACTACAATACTCATAATCACACCTTCATGCATCAAAACGAAAAGAAAAGAAGAAGGAAATGCCCGCGACAGCGAAAGTACGATTTCCAAGCACACCCCGAAAACAACGCCAAATTTATGAGAACGGTTCAAACGCAATAAAACCATTTGGCGTAACGAGTTAGCTCAACGTTCGAGGCACCAACACGCAGTCAAAACCACACACATAACTTGTAATAGTCTAATCTGCGACTGCGTTGCTAGTGATATACACGCCGTTTTAAAAATGATCCCAAAAGTACCCGACGTGCTTGCAACACTCACGCTGTATACACGAGAGGCACTCGTCGGCTGCCACTTGTCATGCTTTATTCCCACTGTCCATAAAAGTGTTCTTTTAGGATCCCTTGTGAAAGAAAACATCTCCCATACATTCCTAGAATGGTTCGTGCACTGTGGCACGCAACATCCAGTCATCTTGCCGGGACTCGTGAGGAATCAGGCGGGCGACAAGGCGGCAAACGCCGCGTGCACTAAAAAAAAAGCGTGGCTGGCGTGGCGTGGGCTAGAACATGGCGGACGCGCGAGGCGAGGCGGCATCGACCCTTTCAAAGAATGGCCACACTCTCAGCGGGGGCGCGCGCATCGAGGCACTCTAGTACGTAGCATTAGCCAGCGCCACCTACCTCGCAAGCACAAGCGCTACATATCACCTTACCGCTTCTGGTGTTGGTAATACCCTTGTTGCTGTTGGACATCTTTACGCACCTGTAAACAACTGGTTATGTAAAACAATATGCGGCTGTTTAACATATGTCTATGCGTACAACATTTCTAGATATCTCTAAGCGTCCATTTCGTAACGTTTCCCTCAATAGAAAAATTGCACAACAGGGCCACCTTCCATCCGCATGCTTCGCACAACCTCGATTCCCGTGGTACGTGGGATATTCTGAATTTTTTTAACAGTGAAGCGGTTCTTACTCGACGCTGCGATGTCCAAGATCTGTCGTACATCGGAAACAGGTAGATGCCACTATGCACGACTGCCACCATTCACTACTACGCCCACTCTACTCCTCCCACCGCTCCTCCCACTTCATTCTACCAACGTCATTGAAATCCCACTTCATACAACCACGTAAAATAATTAGTGAAGCGAAAGATTCTTGGTAAGCCAATAGCTTCATTGTTTCATCAGTGTCCCCTACGCGCAGCTGGTTGTACTTTAATTTCTTGTTTTATGCTGTTTTAAGCTAGGTTTTCTTTAACCTTATTTATTTTAGCGCGTGCCCTTCCTGTCTTTCCATCCTTTTCCAGGTAAAGTAGCAGGTGAATGAATTGTATACGCCAGCTAAATGCTCCGTCTTTGATTAAGGCTTCTCTCCCATTCTATATTTGTTTGGTAGATGGTTGCATAAAGGATACGAAGTAAACATGTTTTCTTTCCTTCCGGTAATATTTATTGCGTTGGTACCAAGTCAAGATATCTGGATAGGAAGCTAAACTCTTAAATAAAACCAAATCGCGCACGAAGGCTTTAATCGTTCACCTAAGCTATGTGGGCCTTAATTATTTGGCTCCATTGAAGGTTAGTGGCGGCGATCCATCCGAATGTTCCTTTCCCGTGGTACCCTAGGCTGGAAAGTATAAAAAGGAAACCGAGGAAATTTTTTGTGACGCCTTTTTTGGAAAAAAGTCACAGTTTCGCCACAAGGCGAAGCAATGAATGCGATAGCTACAAATTGGAATGTCAAGCGATGAATGGCAAGCAGTTGGAAACGTATAGCGCGCTGCTCACGCACACGTGACGCACGAAAACAACACGCACAGGACGAGAGAGAACTAACAACGTTCACAGCTCGACACTTAACGCTCTGCTCAAACTAAACGACGCACGAAACAAATTCACAGGTACAGGCGAGGGCGAAATAACAAGTGTCACAGTTGTTACTTCGCTGTGTTTAAAAAGCGTGTTCTTTTCGCAAACGGGGGGGACTCCCGCGACCGAAGTGACCTTCGTGCGCTCGGTAACTACAATGGAATCGTTCCGACGAAAGCCCAAATCTCCCCCACCGTGAGATAAGCGCGCGTGCGAACGGGCGAAAGGGCGCGAGAGGATGAGCGCGGGCGTCGCGACGAGTAGGGCCGGTGGGGCGCGGAGCTACGGCCTCGCCGAGCGCGCCCTTTGCGCCATCTCACCGGTAATGCTGAAAACACGCTGAAAACTCGCTGTATATAAATAGCTCACCGTTTGAGCGTTGAAGGACGTTCGCCTTCGTGGCTGAATGGGTAGCGCCGCGCGCTGCAGACCGAGAGGTCCCTAGTTCGATGCCGCGCGTCGGAAACATTTTTCTCAATTATTTTTCTTTGAGGTTTTTATAAATATATAGATACATATACATATACGGAACATGACGGCGACGGCGACGCCGACGGCGAAAACCAACAGAGAGTGTCCATATAATTGCTATCGCAATAAAATTGCGGCAGATCCCACAAACTCTGCGAATAGATTTCTTGTGAAGCAGTCGGTGAGTTCGACATATTTTGGTCAATTTCTTAGTTTCTTGCATATCGTGAACTTGCCATGGACGTAGACCACTATATACTAGCGTCACAGAGTAGCCCATGCTCCGATATAACGTCGGGAGTCACGTTAAAGCGATGTCGGTTTTATCGCAACGATATATGCGCGATGGTGCGATGATATGCATGCCATATGTGGCGTCATATGTCATGAATACTCCGGCAGATCCCGCGCGTTTTGCGAACCGATGTCATGCGATGCAGTGACCGTGTAGCTGCCTCCGCAGCAATTCGTTTCCTTCATTATTTTGGTTGGAGCCAAGCGCTTCAACTTGGTTCAACGTCTCTGTGTACATTAAGTTGTTGTATTAAGAGGTATTACAGCAATTACCAACACCAGAACCACTAAGCTGATATGTAGTCAAACTGAAGCAACTTCTTCGTCGCATTAATCTTTAACTCCTTCGTGATATCTGCACTTTTCCTTCGGTGCATGTCGCTGCGGTATCACAACTTCAGTGTAACGATGTTTTTTTTTGTTGTTGTTAGGCTGCGCAGAGCTGTCGGCGTACTAAAGGAACTAAAATTCATTTTTTCTTTGTTTCTGTACGAGTTCTAATGATCTTACAATGCTTTATCATGTGCTCTTTTGTGCTTCTTGGTTTTTCCGCTTATCTATTTTTATTTTATTTTATTTATTTAATTTATTTTTCTTCTATATCACCGAAAATCTGATGGTTTTCTATTGTTGTACTGTGGCTATTCCAAGTACGAATTGTTAACTCTTACAAGGCTAGGTGATGTCACATGTAATAGCAACAGTTTTATTTCGTCATGCATTGCTGTACACGCGGTTCTATGTTTTGCAGGTATGCGCGAGAAAAAAAATTTGAAAAAAATGTGTGTATTTGAATGGTCTTAGCTAACCAATTCCTCTTGTCCGCTGTCTGTCGGCTCTGCCCCTCAAGCCCAATGTGGCTTTGGCAGGCCAATTCTATACTACATTGTTCCTGTTTGAAAATGTTAATAAAGTATTATTATTATTATTATTATTATTATTATTAATATTATTATTATTAGTATTATTATTATTATTATTGTGCTCGCGAGGATGGTAGCCCTGGCCATTGCTACGTAGACCAACATCAGGGGATGGTGTTTCATTATAAAATTCGTGTTAACCCGACGTGACGCCTGTATCCCAGGAGTAAATATGTAATGTTTATAAATTTAGACAACCAGCACTGAAACCATAATGGATATTTCGCCAAAACTACGCGTGACAGGGTCTTTCCCCAAAGCAGTTTCAAAACGTGGCGAGGCTCTGTGCTAGAATACTTGATTGACACGCAGAATACTTGGGTTCCAGTCCTGCTGGGACCCTGATATTTATTCTTTGCAATCGTAGGGTCAACGCTGTCGATGTCAGTTTTTCTTGACGCTCTCGCATTTAAATTACCAATGTCTGTTCTCGCCATTCCTTGGCAGCGATGAACTGTCAATCTCCTGTGGCGCATACCCACATACCACGGCCTGTGGTATACGGGTATGTGCCATACGTGTCTTGAGGAAAACATTTGACGAAGTACGCGACGCGGTTCTCACGTTAGCCATATCACGGCCAGCCAGATATATTCTTCAAACTCTTTTACCCTCCTGTACCAGTTTTGGTCTAAGCCAACTTAAAGAGGCTACCACGAAAGCAGCCAGACATTGGCGGCTAGATAGATAGATAGATAGATAGATAGATAGATAGATAGATAGATAGATAGATAGATAGATAGATAGATAGATAGATAGATAGATAGATAGATAGATAGATAGATAGATAGATAGATAGATAGATTTATATCGCCAGTGCCAGGCCGGTGCTCTTTCGAACGCCAGCTGTAGGCGAGTAAGCGGCGCTCTTCCAGAGGTAATTTTGGAGTGGCGCTTTCGCGGGGAGTGTTGTCAATTTCTTTGACAGATGGCGCAGCGCTGCGTTGGGCGCACCAACCTGCTGTCGCGTCGTCACCTCATCGGCCGCATACGCTAGGCAAAGCCGATGGTTTACCTGGCACACTAACACCAAATAATGTTGTCCATATGAACGAGTGCACAATGTAGTGTGGTCACTGAACCACGAGAGAGAGAAAGCTCTTTAATGAAAGAAGTCACAGTTTCACCGCAAAGGTGCGATAGCAACAAATTGTAATGTTATACCAAGTGAGGCTGGCAGCTAACTCTTTTGGATCCGATCTCACGCAACTCAACAATACGCTGATTTAGGAGAATACGACCGCTCCAGGGACACTCTACGCACATTATTTTCGCGTTGCGAGCGCAGCCCGTAGAAGGGTATACCAGCCGCCCGCTGTCCGCTGCCGAGATAGCGAGATATCGCGCGCGCCTGCGACAACCACGCTCGTAAAATCACTGGGCGCTCGAGGGACTCTCCCCCCCCCCCCGCCTCGCGTCTTTTCACGCTCGCGAAAGAAGGGCGGGGTGTTTCCTCTCAGCTTGAGCATTGGAAGGCCGGATCTAACAGGCGGGGGGATCTTATCGCATGCGCCTCGGAGCGACGGGGATGGGGCCGGCTCGTTTGATCTCCGCTTCAGCCTCGTTCATCGCCCCCGCTCGCGCGCTATTACGCGCGGGTAGAACGTACGATGCGTTGGGGGCTCTTATCAATTTGGACTTTACAGGCGACATGACAGCGACGGTGACGGCAAAACCCGCCGAGACTGTCCATATTATTGCTGTCGCAATAAAACATGGGAATTCTGCCGGCATGTATAAAGGCGCCTACATGTTACATTGTAAAGGGTAAGAGAATTGTGGTCAAGAAAAGAGAAAAGAAAAAGAAAACATTGAATCGAATTGAACTTTTTAGACAATCATCTCGGATGATGGGGCTAAAGGCAGGTGCATGTATTCCTCCCCTTACATTGCTCGGGGGGTGGAAAACAACGTAAACATGGTGCAACGGTACAAAAACACGAAAAGATGGTGAAAATGTATGCATCAGGCAATGAAATATATAAAATAAAGGTAGTTATTTTTTTACATACTGCAGCACAACAGGGAAATAGTTAATACACGCAATAATGCTATCCAATGTTACGAAAACAGTATACATAAATTTCAAAAAAAATTAAAAGCAAATACTAAACAATCTCAAGACCACAAGGAAAGCTGCATACCGTATATAAGTAGTGTTAACAGGTGAGCAAAAGGTAATCTTTTACTCTTTCCTGAGGCTGTATGCCGAACAGCAATGCTGAATCATATTTGTGATTTCTGGTTTATTATTAAGGAAATGTGTTATTAAATGGCCCTTCACCAGGTCTGACAAATTTGAGCTGACGAGCGCAATTCATACACTGCGCGTTCACGATCACGCCTGTCAAAATATGCAACGCTACGTGCCGCGGAAACGGGTCAAATTTCAAGCTGACCGCTGCTCGCCCTTGTTCTGGCGGGCTCGCGCCCAGAGAATGAGGGGATGACGTACATGATGGAATGTACCTACGTAGACGGTAGTGCTGGGACATCGCTCCTGTACATAGACGACTGTGCTCTAACGTCGCCAACAGTAGCACGTGACACTGAGATAATTATTTGACACGACGTGTAGTTTGTGTAATTTCTTGCTTCAATAGGCACCCCACACTGACCAGAGGGCGCGATGGAGCTCTTGTGGGACGCCTTAGCATTGACGGCACCGACCGCCAGGCATACCAAGAAAATGAAACGCTCGCTGAACACATCGACGCGCTCAAGTGTCAACCTTTTGGGCACGTTTTCAAAGAACGCGTCCTGAGTGCGTCCGTAATCAGCCGTGACCGCCCTCCCCCCATTTAAAAAAAGTGCACATGTGCCCTGGCGGGTCCGTTTTTGCTGCGTCTACTCGCCAGGCTATGAGTGGAGCGCCTTTTTTATGCTGCGTCTACTCGCTAGGTTGTGTGTTCTGGCGCTACCATCGGATCTCGTAAACTGCATTGCCGGGTGCCTATAGATCAATCAATCTTGAGAGCAATAATAAAACGCACAAACGGAATGCGTGCGTATTTTTTTTTATTTTTACTGCGAGTCGCCAGCGAGATGCGAGGCTAATCTACCTGCGTTTCCCATGCGTTCGTGTTCTCGCGCTTTGCGCATCGTGCAGACACCGCTCTTACAATGAAAGTAATTTTCTACCGTGTTCCAGAGCTCATAAGGCTCATTTATCCTCCCTTGTCTAACTCAATGTTCATGCGGCACACGGCTAGTCTCGCTTCCGTACACATGTAGCAGATTTCGTGCTCAGTAATGCGTTGAAAGCCAAGTGATCGGCGAAAGTGCATTCGGCATATATTGCAGAGACGAAGCGCAGGGAACGCCGCCACAACACAACTCGCGTCTCGGGGGCTCGGGCTGGTTCGGGCACGTCATACGCACGTGAAATTGTGCGCGCATGACGTGTTTATACGTATGCGTCATGTGATCCTCCCGCTCGCGTGCCGAAGAGGGTAGGGAAGGGATTTGGCTTGCGAAGGCTACACGTGGTTGCAAGGGTTTCAAGCTCGCCTCCTCGCCTGGTGGTTTCGCGCTGCCTCGAAACATCCGTATTCTCATCTAATGGACCGATTAGGGAAACTTCTTGTGGCATAATATTCTTTATTAGGCGCGCAACCACTTCCAGTGTCTAACTAAAATTCATTATGTAACCTGGTGAGGGACCCTTTAAGTAGGCGTGCGTGCGAGTGCCATATTTGGTTCTCAACATTGCTGTTCCTAAGTCACTTGTGCCTTAACTGATATCGTGAATCATATGACCGTGGTAAGTGCATGATATGGCGAAATATTATGATCGTGTTTCGTGCATATCACAGCGTAATGGTTGTGATAGAAATTACTATACAGTTTATCAATTAGGTCGCGATGACCAGGGCTATGTCTAGCTTTTTTCGCTGCGCTTGCCCCTTTGGCACGTGTAGACATGGCGTTCAGTTCTCCATTCATCTCGTCAACCACGCTGACAGCAAATAGGTCGTTTGTGAGGTACATCGCCGTATCCGTGTACCGCGCGCTTTCTTATTTGCTATTATTTACGGCGAGTACTTCCTTGAATACTCGTGTTCTCCCTTGTCTTCTTCCAATTGTCGTACTCTGGAATTCATGCTCCAGGTATTTTATGTACGTGTGTCTCGTCCCTAAACTCGTGTGGGATACGTTCACACTGGCGCCTGTCGTTCTCGGTTTGGTAGCCAACACTGTGAAAAAAAAATCCTGTGAGAAAAACAGAAAATGCATGGCAAATTTAGTGACAACAGTTCTGTTCTTGTCTGTTTTGTATATTATTAGTTTTCCTGTAGTTTTGCGTACATTCTCTGTTATTACTTTTCTGCTTTTCTACAGAGATTTTTCGTTTCTAATTTCTTCCCAGAAAACAGGCTTTTTTATTTGCACACATTTTTTCTGTCATTCTATAGAAAATTTCTCTTCCTAGTACCAAGTTCAAATAGTAAATTAGTGCACGCTTTGTTCTCAATGGCGTCCAGAATCCGTAATGCTTTGCGGCATTCCCTGCAAATTGAGTGTAGTGCGCCACAGGCGCAACACCGTTCATTTCTTCTCAGCGTTCGTTATCATGTAGAACCTCTCAACAGAAGGCACATGACACGACCGCCAACATGCATCTGGTATTTGTCCAGTTTGGCATAAATATTTCTCGAAGTCTTACTAATTTTACTAATTTTACTAATTTGCAAGATGGTCAATGTCGGCTTCACGCTTTGCTCCAGAGAAGGCTTTCATTTTACCAAGCGTCGCCCTTCTCCAGCGGATGAAGCACGATAGCAAACTTTTAGACGAATTGATGTGATGTCCAAGCTCTTGAGATATAATATATATATATAACTTTTCTGTGACAGAACAGGTAAAATCTAACAACGTTTGGTATTTATTACGAAGTGGCTCTGATATTTACAGAAACTATTTGTTTACAGGGGTTGAACTGACAAATTACATCATTTCAAAAACAGAGTATCCATTTTTGCCGAGTCCAAGAAATTTCATGTAGGTAAAACAAAAAATACCTGTAAATTTTATGTTATTTAACATACATTTTTTTCAGTGCAAATGTTGGAACAGCGCCATTCCCGCATTTCTTGTTTCAGCCCCTCCAGCTGGTTGCATTGTGCTCCTCTGCAAGATCTTGCCATTTGTCATACACTGCCGCTATAAATTGTTTCGCTGCGTACGTGGAATGTGACAGGCCAATGGCAAATTTGTAGGAGTTTCTGATGAAGATGCTCATTTTATCCCGTTTATTGTTTTTCACGTCTACGTAGGTGGTCTTTTAGAAGACAATACACGTGATCAACGCTTGTATCATTGTGGTGCCGTCTTCTTCGTTGAGTCCCTGTCTTTTGGGCGTCACCTTTTTGATCAGGTGTGTGCCTTGCTGCACTCTTTGTTCGTTTGTATTTTCAAACTCTGCACCCCGGGCCCCGTCCTTTTGAATCAGTATTCCGAATACGGGAGACGTGGCCAACAAGTTGAATCATGTTTCCGCCTATTTTGACTACCTAGATCTGGCATCTGTTGGAGTTGGCAGCCTCTTGTGCGCTTTCGCGATAACACTTCCGCTAACTTTTCCGGTATAGTAGCTACACTCCAGATTATTTTAGGTGCATTTACGTTGTACTAGTTGACTCCTGCATAGCGTCTCGCTGCTTGTCGGTCGATCCACGCGTAGTCTAAGATGGTCAGGCAGTCAGCCGTATATTGCGTGACCCATCCCGTCTATTTCTTCTAGTTCTTTGGGATGCGAGGGCACCGACAAATTAAATAGCATCGGTAAAATGACGGAGCCTCGTGGCGTTTCCTTCACCGGCACTCGAATTTATGACCGAAGTTGCCTATTGCCACTGTGGCTAGCCTGTTCTTCAAGAACGATCTGAAGCAATTGTACACCTTTTCTCTGCAGTTATACAATGTTAAAATGCCATAGAACAGCTTCATGTGACACGTCGTCGAAAGCTGTTTTTACCCATTAACGCCCAGTGTACTTTACAAAGTACACTTCCTTTTTATGAGGTAGGAAATACACAACAGATTATTTTGATCTTGTTCATTAGAATTTCGGACGCAAAAGGTCGCAGCAAGATAATCCTAACTTGGTATATTGACTTGGCTGTATTTTTTTTCTGTTCTATGAGTCGTTAAACTTCAGGAAAACGAGAGCCCGTAGAACGCACGTGGTCAGTACTCCTTTTTCCTCAATTTATTTGAGGTTTTACAATTAATATGTTAAGAAAACGGATTTCTTGTGCTTCAGCAAGCACAAAAAAATCCCTGAAAAGTTCCGGAAGCGTATAGAGTGCATAGTTTTGCTCTCAGGTGTAACCAAGTGTGGGTGTACTTTGCATAGTACAATCGGACTTCGTAGGAGCATACAGGTGCCTAGTGTTGTGCGCTGCTTCAGAGATCCAACCAGCTATTTTCTTTGGAAGAATGCCGTTTTTTGGTTGTCTGACACTCACGAGGCTGCGGCAGAATGTCAATGTGAATATACGAGAGCTCATTGATGTTTTTATTGTCGCTTCTCGCCCTTACATAGAAACATAGGAGGAGGAGGGGCATGACGAGGGTACGAACGGATGGTCTCTGCCAACGATAAAAAACATTGAACAGAAGGAACGAGGGGAATATAGTTTCTGTTTTGACACAGGAAACAAGTGTGGTTTCGTAAACGCCGAAGGCAAACGCATAGTTGCTATGCTGACTACGGACGACACAGTGTAGTCGCTATGCTCTGTAACCAAGTGGCCATCCACTGAAAATAAAAAAAGAACGTAGTCCCACAGACAACCCTCTTCAGCAGCTGCCACAATGATATGGAAGGGGTTGAGCTCTACGGTCAAGCTGCGAATAATTACAGCATTTTCGTCCCTGAAAAAAAGTAGTTCCAGCCTCTATTTACCCAGATGATTGAAATGACCATAGACAACGCATGCAGGGTCTGCTACTGCATCGGAGCTTTCAGCAGACACTCTAAGCGTTGACTGTTGTCATTTAGTCGCATAAAAGCAAGACACTGGCTGAGCCTTGTTGTACTCAGCAGAAGTATGAAGAGATCTTCAGCGTCCGCTGTGCTTGCTGTTACCAACTATCCATACAGGCATTCTCACAAGAAGCTTGGAAAACAATTGAGGTCTGGCCACAATGCATCGAAATGGTGTTGCGAGAAGTGTCACGTTACGCTTTTCATAAAGCGCTGGTGCTTCAAAATGTTAGATGGGCCAAGATAACTTTGGTATTCCTTTAGCAAGGACCTAGCATACTCTCCATTCTTGCATCAGACCACCTTTCCCGTTGCTATGTCGAGAGTACAGCGTACTTTTTAAAGTACAGTATCATAACTTCTGAAAAAAAATCGTGAAACTCTATGAAAATTTTCACGTGCTGTTTTCTGTTGCAGTAAATAAATGTGCGCAATCTCAATAAAATCCAACCAGTAGGGTCTTGCGTGGGACTGAATGGGTTAACGACTAATGTGTGTCTTGCGTGGATAGATGAACAGATATTCTAGGGTTGCGAGAAAAGACACAGACGAAGTAGAGTACACAGGACCGAACTATTACTCACTCAGACTCAGACTCACGGCTGTACCTTAGTCTGAGTGAGTCCACTCATGAGCCCGTTAGCGTTTACTTAGGCTTTAAGAACATGATGTCACTGCTCTTTAACACCAACATCTCGCGTATTTGGTGCTCTACTTGGCGCCCTTTGATCTCGTACCTTGAAATCTGAGTTATCGGTGGTAACAATCGGGTAAGCACATTCTTATTGAAAGAGATGACTCACACGATGTATTTTTAATAACTTCGCGTGACATAGTTTGCCCCATCCGTTACGCACGCCTCTGGTCAATAAATATTCAGCCTGCGTTTGAACGCTAATGTGTTTAAGTAAGCGCGATTAGACGTTAGTATAAGCTTGAGCCGACATAAGGCTGATATTATACCCGCAGATGTGTAGATAGGAGTAGGTACACACCAAAATTGACTTAAGGGCACACGAATGTATGACAAACACGATTCACAGGTTATCATATGCGTGAAGGCAGTTGCCCGTCTCGTAATAAATTATCCTGCTACATAGCCGCGCCATTGCTTGAAACTGCTTCAGAACAAGACATGCCCTGTCAACGTGAATTATGGTTCTGGTGGTGGCTATCCGATTTTATGACATGTAATGATTCAACATGAACGATTTATTACATGTAAAGTAATAAACATTACATGAATGCTCCTATGGCTCAGCAAGCTATGGTCAAGCGTTGCGCGATCATGTAGCAATAGGGTAACGACCGCGTCTGATATACCCAGCACCTCCACCACGTATGACGACTCGAATGTGACGACGTTTATTAGGCCGCGAACTCGGGAGCGAACAAGCGCCACGGATCCGATGATGAAGCGCGCACCCAAAAACGATGATGATTCGCAGCCAAACAGATGATGATGATTGATGGCTGCTCAAATGAGGATGAAGTGCATAATAGATGCCTACACTAAATACAACTTATGGTGTTGTTCGCTTTTATAAAACTGACGCATGCGCTGTAACGTGGATGCCGAAGTTACGTCGGACCATAAGGTACCCTTGAGGCGCCAATGTAGTCGATGTACCAGGTAAGCCCTGGCGCGTGGAATACATTGATGTGCACTTAAGGGGACCCTTCAACACTTTTCAAGACCTTATTGTTTTACATTCTTTACTAGCGGGTTCACGTACACTGAAGGCTGAAGAGATTAGTGGACCAAGAACGGCAGCGATAGGGGGACGCAGTTCGAAGGTATTCAGCCTAGAAAATTCGAAACGTGGTCAGGGGTCACCTGACCACGTTTTCCTCACCCTCGGTTACGTATGATGGCACCCCAATGAAATCAACTGAGTGCTCTTACGTACAGAAAGGATGCATCCCATATTTCCCGTTATTTCCGGTTATTTCCAAGCTAATAATGACGCCGTCGCAATGGTAACAAACAATGTGGTGCTTCAAGAGCACATGCGAAACGAGGCAGCTCGCGAACGCCTCTATAATGTTTTGTAGTTTTAGTGATCTTTCTTGTCTATATCAACGCTCTTACATGTACTTTCTACGAACAACGGCGCCTGGAATGTCCCTGGTGCATTTCCTCCAGCGCCGCGACATTCGGTGCATTTTTTAACAGACGCTCCAGTTTTCAAGCTGGAAACGTCGGAGAGCTTTAGTCTGATCAGCGTTCAGTGAAAAAGCATGCTAAAGAATAGGAAATCAATAATAATCCCTATTTTGATGCAACGCCGCCATTACATGTAACTTTAGATTTATCCTCTCACAGGCCTATGCCATCCATCGTCATTTCCACCGCAGCAGTTTTGGCGAGCACCACTACGTCCTGATGCGGTAGGCAACGATGTAGGCGCCTCAAAAGAAATGTTGGAGGGCCCCTTCATCGTACTCGAAGATGTTAAACCACATTGTGGTGCTTGGGGCCAAGCAAAAGAAAACATCCTGCGAAAGCAGCAACTCGTTTACTGCTTCCGGATCACACAGATTCCCACAAAGCGTGGAATCAGGCGAAATTTTCATGGCATTTGACGCCACATATGCTCTGCATCATCATCGCACCGTTGCGTACGTTCGGCGTCACATGAAACACAAACATCGGAAGGCGTGGCCGGAGCATTAACAAATGTGTAGTGCGCGCCCTCCAATCATCAAAATAGACAAGCCCGCCCATGCGGTTTCGCAGCACTGAGCGATCCCCCCTACTGTGCGATATTTTCGCTTCTGTTCTAGTTCTGCTATATGAAAGGAAGGAAATATAAATATAGCAAAAAATTAACGTGAGACGACCAACAGCACTCGGCATGCACACGCCGGCCATCATTACCACCAAATCAGAACTATGGAATAAAACCAAAAACATCGCGCTACAGGGGGATCATGCAGCGCTGCCAAACCGAATGTTCGCGCCCGTCAATGGAGATGACTGGATGGCATGCATTGCTCCGTTGCTAATGCTTTGGCCACGCGCTCCCCTGTTGGTGTTTCATTTTGACGAGTACAGTGCACTTCGTGGCGATAAAACCGACATCGCTTCAACGTGAGTGCCGAAGTTACGCCGGACCAAGTGATACCCTTGACACGTCGGTGTAGTCTACGTTCCTGTCAAGTTCACGATGTTGACATGATTGCTAAGTTTACCCAAACATATCGAACTTGCCGACTTCTTCACATGAATTCGATTCCCACCGTGAGTGGGATCTGGCTGAATTTTCTCAAGAAGTTGAAACAAAGAATTCGTTGGTCTTTCTTTATAATTTTTATGTTACAGGTTGCCTTCATAAAGGCAGATTGCTAAACACTACGAGGCAAAGGAATACACTAAAACTTCGAAATGGCGTCAGTATGCGAGAGGACGACATATTCACAGTCGATGGAGCCAAAGAAATAAGGGCACACCTAGTTTTAGTGAACCTCAATAGCCTCCGTACGCGATCTGGTTTAATTACTGGGTTTAGCTGCCTATCGAAATAGCTTTACCTCTAAGCTACGCATCAAAAGTTACCGCAAATTATAAAACACGTTTACTTTCTATCCTTATGGCTATCGTGAACAATACATATAAAAAAAGAGAGAGAGAGATAAATCTTTATTGAAAGGCACAGAATTCAGCCGCCGTCTTAGAATCACTCGCTTGCAAAGACAGGAAGAAGAGGCGCATAAAAAAAGTTTCCGTTAATACAGTCTTAAAATAGAATATAAATAAAAATGTGCACATCTTGCATTATTGGCGCAATGTTGGAAGCAAGAGGAAGCATGTGTTCTCCCTAGCTTCTTCTAAGCTATTGCTAGTAATACAAAGCTTTTGCTAAAGAGGGTCAGTTTTTTTCCTGGATATAAAATAACGCTAAGTCGGTTGTGCCCAAGTTCAAAAGTGATGAAATATCACTGTACGATATGCCTGCGCAATTCGTTTAAGAAACAAAAAAAAAGAGTGCGGCGGTAAAACTGCAGGTAAGAATGGATACGAAGGACGAAAAGGGTGTACGCAGCATGAATTTCAGGAAAGACCTCTTTCGTCGTCTTGTTATTCATGCCAATGTTCGCAATGTTGCACCAGACTCAGTCTTTCTACACACGTTTTTTTTTTCTTCAAATTATTACAAAGGAAAACGTTATTTATTCGGCCTTTGTTCTTTTAGAATTGAATAACTCTTAATATTATCTGGTGTTTTGCACCAAAACCATGATATGATTATAAGACATGCCGTAGTGAAGAACTCCGGAAATTTTGACCATCTGGTGCTCTTTAACGTACATAAGGCGCAGTCATAAGGCGTCGTAAGGCGTCATTTAACGTCATAAGGCGCAGCGTACAGTACACGCGTTGTACCATGACTCTTGGTGCACAGCGGCCATGTTTATTTAAAATATGGGCATGACCGCCAGCGCTAGCTTCGTCATCCTTGTGCGGGGTCATATGCAATGTTTGACTAAAGCTCTTTTCACCGGCTCCAGAATGTGCCAGATATTACAGAGACCTACAAAATGATTTGCCACGATTGAACGCGCTTAAACAAAGTCTGTAAAGCGATATAGCTAGGTTGCGCTTCCGTTGATAAATGATTGACCATTGGATTCTTCTGAAGAGATTTAGCGTTATTATATGACTCGCATTAGTTAAATTTGTTAAATGGGTAAGGCCCTCATGCGGAGCCTCTAACCATATATTATGACTTTTGATGTTCTATAAACGGTATCCAAAAGCCGCGTTGGGTGCATTGAAGTCCCCTACAATTACTATCGCATGTCTTTCCGCTATACTTAAGGACATTCGAAAAATATCCACAGCTTCACCGCAAGGGCGAAGCATTGAATGCAACAGCAAGAAATTGAAATGTCAAAACAATATAGATGAGCAGCTCGACACTTCCAGCGCTTCGCTGAAGCACAAAGAAGGACGATCGAAAAGGACACGAAGGTATACACAGGACAAGCGTGAACTAACACCTGTCAGCGTTGTTACGCCTCTGTGTTTGAGAAACGCGCTGCAAGTGTCGACAACGCAGAACCCGACGCTGTTATATTTCTTCTTTTAATAAGCGGCGCGCGGAATGCCCCTGCGTCTTCTGCCACGCGGTGGCTCCAACGCAAGGTGCGCGCGGTGTTTTTTTTTTTTTTTTTTCGTTCCACATCACGAGTGGGTACAGAAAGGGGCGCCATTTTCGTGCGCGTCTCAAGTGCAGTTTTCAAATTAAAAGAAAATCAAGGAGCGTTGCGGGATAGAAAACACCGTCACGCTCCTCCGAGATCTGCATGCCACCAGTGGTACCCACTGGTGGCATGCACGCCACTCCGTTTGGGACCCATAGTGGGCGCCTTGAAAACCGAGCGCAGCGCCACGAGTGGTGCGGCCGGCGCGCAACGTTGAGAATCTTAGCAGACAGCAGCGCCTCACTGCTTTGACAGCTATGGTGGCGCAAGCGCCCGTAGCCAGCGCTTCGTGCTTCGAGCTGGATTTAAAGATATCGTCGTTCTGCCGCGATGCCACCATAAATAAAAGGGAGAACTTGCACGAAAGCGGCCACGTTTTCCACGTTAGTGAGCGCCTTGCTGCGCGTCGTCAGTACTGACGGGTAATTGATTGCATCAGATGTGTGTAATGCAAGATGCTTACTCTATAACTTTCGCGGTAAGCTGTCATTCTTTGACACTTAGAATATTACTGGTGCGTGCCCACTGCCCGCGTACTTGCAGAATACACAGAGCATTTGTAGTTATCGATGGCTCCACGGCCACTCGCCGTGGAGGTGATGGTGAGTGGCCGGGCGGCGTGGTCCATTGTTGCGGCTTCGTGCCACGGCCTGAATTGCCTGAAATTGTCGCGGCATCATCATCGCTCATCATGATAACAGTCTTTCCCTCACCGCTCGCGCTGCTCATTCTAAAAGCATGAGGCGCGGGTGAGAAAGAGAACGTTCGTGCTACGATTTCGGCCAGAGAGGACGCCGAAGCCCCGTATCGTTTTTCGCTTCACCTTGTAAAGTGGCGACGACGACGGCACGGTCACTTCGACCACCGTCACTTCTGTCATTCACTACAACCTCTTGCGTTATTTATGTTGCTTTCCGTAACACAATGGCATGCACATCCGTCGCTACAGCATTCGCAAAGCTTCGTTTTTTTGTACAGACCCTGTAGTTCTGCTACTCTGCGTAGCTTAATCCTACCGAGTGCGCATAAAGCTGCTGGTTGCCTAGTTGTGTTTACGGTAATATGCTACGTAACCCAGTTCGCCTCTTAACTGATGGTCCTATCAACCCAGCAAAGCACTAATTGACCTCGCATTGCATATCCCAGAACTGCGAAGGGTAGACGGCGAGGTAATAAGGACCATTAAAATGTTCCATCAGTCTTGAGCTCAATTATAATTCAGCTCAAGACTGATGAAACGTATGCAAGGCATTTTATAAAATGCCTTGCATGCGTTTCTTTTTCTCACCAGGTCTATGGCAGCTGGAACATCACGCAAGATCATTGCACCTGTAGAGGTGGTGTCTCAGACCGATTCCAAGCATGCAGCGGCGGAACGCGAGACGGTAGAGGAAGCGGAAACCAAACATTTTTTTCGCCGCACAGCCGTGATCCACTTATGTCGCTGCCCAATAAAGCAGGGACGAGTCGAGAAACTGAAACGTCGTTCCCTCAGGACACGATGTGTACCTGTTGGTGCAGTCGACTAGGCAGCAGTTCATTGATTACGATAAACTACGTGCTAGCGGGCGTGGGAGAGCGTTTGCTTCTTCTCGGGCTCTCAACGACTGTATGCTCTGACCGCCGCCCGGCGGCGCGCCAGTCGCAGTGCACGTTTAGGTGCACGGAGTGTATATATAGCTTGACGTTATTATGGCGGCATGCGTGGTGCGTGGCTTAGCGGTCTAACGCAGAGCGCTGTGGAACGAGATGTCGCTGGTCCGAATCCCATGTTAGGTGCCTCAGAATTTTTTTTAATGCTCAGCATTTCTGAACGAACTTCGGCGACTTAGAGCGTATCTATCTATCTAGCTATCTAGCCGCCTACGACTTTGTTCTCTCCTGGCCGTATTGTTAAAGGGATTTATACCAAAATTGGTATGGCATAACATGACTGCATGACGAACATGAATGACTGGTCATATCGTCAAAATAATGAATAAATTGTCATGAATGGTATGGTATACACACCGTGGCAGTCGTGCTCCTACGGCCGTTTCCTTAGCTTCATATATCCAAAAATTGGTATGAAGAGACATTTCTACATGAACAACCTAAATGACTAGTGGTAATATGGAAATCAAGCCATGTCATGTGCAACATGAGTTGCATGCCACGCTCATGGCACGCTCGCGGCTGTTTCGCTAGCTTGATAAACACCGAATTTGGTATTGCGGGACGTCACTGTAGGAAGAGCATAAATGACAATTGATTACATGGAAAGCGTGACATGTTATGTGCAACATGACTTGCATGCAACGCTCATGGTGCACTTGCATCCGTTTCGGTAGCTTTTACACACCGAAACTGGTACTGCACGAAGTGACTGTATGAAGAACATGAATGGCAGGTGGTAACATGACAATGATCACATGCGTTACATGTACATCATGATATACATGTCACGCTCGTGGTGCACTTGCAGCCGTTTCGCTAGCTTGATATACACCGAAATTCGTATTGCGTGACGTCACTGTATGTCGAACATACATGACAGGTCCTAACATGTAAATCATAACATGCATGTTATGTACAGCATGATTTCCTTTTTGCTGGCTGCTTCGCATTACATCGATTCCCACAATCCCTAGGATCTGGCGGTTTTTTCTTCTGACCTATTTTTCTGTGTGCCTTTTTATACAGGGTGTTCAAAATTAAGCTTTATAGTTTTCGTAAAATCCAGCGCTCGGGGGGCACGCTCAAACCACCTTTGGAGGTAATTTATGTATTGAGGGGGGACACAAAGTGAGACAATATCTATCGCTGACAGCAGTGTAATTAACTAAGATTGAATCATTAACTCTTCAGTGTGGGCAACAACCGTCATGTTTGTAATGGAAAGCTGGAGGCAGTCGCGTTTCTACACAGTTACACTTGGAATAATTATTCTAGCATGCCTGTGCTCCGAGATACCCCGCTACAAATTTTAACGCCGGTTTGCACGATTACGCACGCAAAACATTGAAGACTGGCGATAGGCTCCTCCTCGATGGGCCGCGGCAATTGCGTGCGGCGTTTAATCTAACAATGGGTCGAAGGCATAGCAAAGATGACAACGATTACCCTTTTGCTAACAGCTGGCGATGGCAAGCAATGACTAGTCGTCACATCAAGGAGGAACATTGCGCCGATCAGCTCTGCGTTGCATGCGTAATCATGCAAACTGCGATTAAACTTTGCAGTGGGAACTCTTGGGGCACAGACGTGCTTGAAGAATTCTGCCAGGTGTAACAATGTAGAAACGCCACTGCCTCCAACTTTTCAATACAGACATGCCGGCTTACGGCCCTCAGTGAAAAGTTAATTATTCCATCTTAGTTAATTGGGCGGCTGACAGCGATAGTTATTGTCTGCCTGTGTGCCCCCCTCAACATATAACTTTTGTACAAACCTGGTCTTCACATGCCTCCCAGCGCTGAATATTGACAAAAGCAAAAACCCTAACTTTGAACAACCCTGTATATGTACATACTACATAGAGAGATCCTGGGCATGACGGCGGCGGTGACGGCGATGGCACAAAGCAGCCGAGAGTGTCCATATAAATGCTATCGCAATAAAAGCTGGCGGAATCTTATGTCGAGAGATGTATGCATCTAAGTTGGAAAGGCTCTCTTCTTTCTTGCGGGTGCGAATAATTTCTATCAACACGTGGTCTACGCCGGTTACGCCAGTGTTGCGCTCTATGACCGTAAGGTTTCTATGCACGACATTTGTAAAGGACACGATTTCTTCGGAAGCACCGCATAAATTATATCGCGATAATTTAGCCAGTCTCCCGTTCCCTGCAGGGCGGTGATGTCCGAGGTCTCCCTGCTGCTTATGAACATCTGTAGAATTAACCCTATCCGTCGATAGCCTCGTCAGTTATTTTGCCATATGAGGTATTTATTGCGTGAAGCCATGTTTATTTATTGGTTTCGGTACCTACGGGTCTCTTAAACAGTTTTGTTGTAGCTTTTACCGGGCCCACTGCTCGAGGCCTCGAGTCTTTTTCCACACTTTCCACAGAAAACCTCAAAAGAACGTCTCGAAACGCCCAGAAAGGCTATAGATATCTTGCTCTACGAGAAGACCCAAACTAGACATCTTTTTTCCAAAATATAAGATTTGCGCCTCAAATTTGCTTTCATAATGTTTATTGGCATTTTCAACAATTACGGCACAGCCAGTCTCTCTCCTTCCAATCAACTTCATAGCATCTACCGCAAGCATCATACTGCGCAACAATCTTGAGCTACTCCGCCAACCTACCATCCGGCTTCAGCCCCGCATCCAAACCATCGATTCCACCTTGGTGTTTGATTCGTCCTGCAGTGCACCTCAGTGTACCAGGAATAAAAAAATCCGATTTGTCATCGCCTGTCCTGAAACAGCTATCTCTTCTTCTACTTCATGAGAACTACACCGACCACATGCATATTTACACCGACGGCTCAACGACCATGCGAAATTCGTCCGGAGCAGTGGTTGTCCCAGCGAGAGGTGTAACTATTGGCTTTAAGACCGACCACCCAACAATATCAACGGCTGCGGAACTCGCCGCTCTTCGCGCTGCACTTTGTGTTGTCAATCGCGAACAACCGCAGCGATGGTCCATCTTTAGTGACTCAAAAGCAGCGCTACAATCTCTCTTGTCAACCCTGCGGCGTGGACCATATGAACAACTAGTTTTTGAGATTAGACACCTCATTCATACGTCACTTGAGAAGGGGCACCAAGTGACATTTCAATGGTTGCCAAGTCACTGCGGCGTGATTGGCAACGAACATGCCGACAGTGCTGCCCGGTCAGCTTTGCAAGGCGACAAGGAAGAGGCTATACCCCTTTCAAGGTGTGATGCTGCTGCCATGCTTCAAAAGGTCGCAAAGGATATCGCGATACTGAATGCACCAAGGAGCCAAAACTATCGGCAACACCACCTAAACGAGTTGCGGCGATCTCAAATACCAACGGGACTCCACCGAAGAGAGGACACACTACTCTGCCGCTTATTGCTTCGAGTGGCTTTCACGAAGTCTTATTCGTTTCGCATAGGGATGGCCGACAACGCTACTTGCGACGCCTGCGGTACCGAGGAGACTTTATAGCATATCTTCTGCGACTGTCCTCGCTACGCTGTGCAGAGACGATCCCTCTCATCCGCCCTCGCTCGTCTCGACAACAGAACGATGACGCTAGATGCTATTCTCCAGCCATCGAAAATTCAAGCAACCAAGGCATTGCTCAAATTCCTGAGGACAACAGACTTGCACGAGCGGCTGTAGACTCAATGATGACGTATACCGCACACGACTGCCGCTCTGCGCTTTGACGTTATGTGCGTGCGTGTGTGCTCCTCCCCTTTCTCTTTTTCTTTACTCTTCTTTCGATCTCCCCCCATCCCTTCCCCTGTGCAGGGTAGCATACCGGTTATGCCAAACTGGTTAACATCCCTGCCTTTCCTCTCTCTTCTTTTCCTTTCTTCCTATGTCGAGACTTCGTTTAGACATTTTATCTGAAAGTGGCAGCGCACCACGACTACCTCAATGATTCTTCGATTGTTTCGTCGAGAAGCGCCAAAATATCAAAACGGCCTGTCAAAAGAAAGGTGGACATTGGTTTTACTCAAATGACGCAGAGACAAAACCCCCCAAATAATTGGTTTCACACTGCGACACCAGTGTACCTGTAGCTATATTAAAGGGCTTGGCAGAGATACTCAGAAAAGTATCCCGGAGTACGCATATCGAAATACATGCTCGACAGCCTAAATACAAATGCTGAGATACGTTTGTCTTTCACGTAACGGGATACTTCAGAAATACTTTCGCAAAAAAGGCGAAAAAAAGTATTCCGGAATACTTTTTCCGCCTTTTTCCCCCAAAATAATTGGTTTCGCACTGCGACACCAGTGTACCTGTAGCTATATTAAAGGGCTTGGCAGAGATACTCAGAAAAGTATCCCGGAGTACGCATATCAAAATACATGCTCGACAGCCTAAATACAAATGCTGAGATACGTTTGTCTTTCACGTAACGGGATACTTCAGAAATACTTTCGCAAAAAAAGGCGAAAAAAAGTATTCCGGAATACTTTTTCCGCCTTTTTCCCCCAAAAATAATTGGTTTCGCACTGCGACACCAGTGTACCTGTAGCTATATTAAAGGGCTTGGCAGAGATACTCAGAAAAGTATCCCGGAGTACGCATATCGAAATACATGCTCGACAGCCTAAATACAAATGCTGAGATACGTTTGTCTTTCACGTAACGGGATACTTCAGAAATACTTTCGCAAAAAGGCGAAAAAAAGTATTCCGGAATACTTTTTCCGCCTTTTTCCGAAATGACTTGCCGCCTGAAAGAGATGGGCGTACGGCAACTGCCTTGACAGACTGCGACTTCTTTCGCCGGCAGAGGATTGCTGTCTCCACAATTCTATCGTCACAGCGACGGGCGCTTTACTACACGCGTGATTCTGCGGGTTTGGAGAACCCTTCGCCGCCTCCACTGTGTCGACAACCGGCGGCGTGCTTTGTGATAAATTTGGTACTAGATGTTCCCAAATGTGTCGAACTCACCAACCGACTGCTTCACATGAAATCGCTTCCCACAGTCTGTAGGATCTCCGCAATTTTCACAAGGTCTAAGAAAAAGAATTGCTTGCTTTTCCCGTGTACTTATTCGCATACGGTGCAATTGATAAGGCATAATACTGAACAACCAAGGTCTGCGATCACTATGGCGTCGATGGAGCCAAGATAACGAGGGCACAGCTATCTTAAGTGAAGTTCAAGAGCCTCCTTGTGCGATCGGGTTTTACTTTAGAGCTTAGATGCCTATGTAACAAGGTTTTCTTGTAATCTACGCAGTAAAAAATTACTGCAAAGAATGAAAACAAGTTTAGTCTGTATCCTTTAAACAATCGTCAACAAGACCAAGAGAGAAAGAGCTATAGAACTCTTTTTTTTTAAAGGCAGAGAATTCAGCCAGCGTATACAAATCGCTCACTTACTGCTCTGCTTGGAGAAGGATGGAAAGACAGGAAGTGGAGGCGAAAAAAAAATTACAGGAAATCTTAAAAAATGAAAAACAAAAAATAAATAAATTACACCACCTCCCGCTAAAGGAACCATGTGTAGATGCGAAGCAGCGGGCGTTAACGCTTTTGACGCTGGCGCTCATTGCGGTGTTGCGCAGGACAGAAACCTGGGAGAGGGATGCCTAGAGGAGGGAGAGGGAGATCGTAGAAGAGGAGGTGTGTGAAGAGGGTTTGCGCATGCGCAGTAAAGGTGGTCAGGACGCACACCACCACCACCACCGGATTGAACTCGGCCTTAAGTTGCTTCGCATCTAAAAATATGCGCAGCTTGCACTAGTGGCACAAGGCTGGATCCAACAGCGGAGCTAGTGTCCTACCTAGCTTCTAAGTTCTTGCTAGTAATGCCAAGCTTTTGCTGAAGAGGCTAAAGTTTTGCAAGTAGCAATAAATATGGCTAGGCTTGGCTATTCGTACCCTCTTTCGGTCAGTTCCTTACACAACGCGCGTGTTACATGCTTTTGGCGGGAACATGTCACGTGAGTAGCTATTTTGGAATGCTGTGATTGTAGTCGGGGTGACACGTTGTATGGAGTTTTTTAGGGAACATGCCACGGGACTAGTTGCCTACGTTACGTGATTTGAGTTCACTGAAAAGACGTACTGTGATTTCATTCACTTGACTAGATGTTAGGTAATTCTATCCACATGACTAGTTATTACGGATATTACGTTATTTATATTTTAGACAGGTGGCCACTTACCTGATGTCAAGCAATTGCTGACAGCGAGTCACGTGACTTGTTGTTACGTTGTGAATGACATTTGCGCAAAAAACAGAGACACGAAGGGGAGAAACCACGAGACAAGCGCAGACTAACAAGTAAAAGTTTATTGTTAGTGTTAAGACATACATACATAAGAAATACATACATATATAGAAAATGTGAAGACACGTGGTTAAGACTACAGGCTGGCGTTTAGATAGTGAATCGCAAGTTTATGCAAGTTCACCAACGGCTTCGCGACACACAAGTCTTCGGACTTGTGAACGTAGAAGGCCTCAACAATCTCTCGCGCGCTCCTATCTCTGAGCCTCGACCAAATTTTTAGTTTCATTCAGTAAAGGATGACATTTACAATCTTTGCAATGTAGGCAGAGATTAGGCGAGAGGAATTATTAAGGCGAAAGCCTTTAATGTCTCATGCTCACGTCCGTCCGGTGTCCGTCCGGCGTCCGTCCGTCCGTCCGTCCGTCCACACCCCCACTGCGCATGCGCCAACCCATTAAAAAAATAAAAAATAAAAAACCTCCTTTCCACCTCTCTCTCCTCTATGTATCCCTCCCCGCGGAGGCCACACCCTCACTGCGCATGTGCGTCCCCCTCCCTCTCTCCCCTCCTATGCTCCCCCCTTTCTCCCCCTCCTACGCTCCCCCTCTCTCCTCTAGGCATCCCTCCCCGCGGCATCCACACTCCCACTGCGCATGCGCGTCCCCCCCTCTCTCTCCTCTCCTACGCTCCCCCCCTCCCTTCGCCTCGCGACGCCGACGCAGGCAGCGTCTGCTAGCGAGTTTCTTGGTTGAAAAAGCCGGCAGATCCCACGCACTGTGGGAATCGATGTAATGCGAAGCAGCCGGGAAGGAGCAAATCATGCTTTACATAATTTGCATGTCATGTTTTACATGTTAGGACCTGTCATTTATGTTCGTGATACAGTCATGTCACTCAATACCAAATTTGGTGTATCTCAAGCTAACGAAACGGCCGCGAGCACGCCATGAGCGTGGCATGTAAGTCATGTCGCACATGACAAGTCATGATTTCCATATTACCACTTGTCATTTATGTTCGTCATACAGTCACGTCACTCAATACCAAGTTTGGTGTATATCAATCTAACGAAACGACCGCGAGCGTGCCATGAGCGTGGCATGCAAGTCATGTCGCACATGACATGTCATGATTTCCATATTGCCACATGTCATTTATGTTCGCCATACAGTCATGTCACTCAATACCAAATTTGGTGTATCAAGCTAACGAAACGGCCGCGAGCGCGCCATGAGCGTGGAATGCAAGTCATGTCGCTCATAACAAGTCATGATTTCCATATTGCCACTTGTCATTTATGTTCGCCATACAGTCATGTCACTCAATACCAAATTTGGTGTATATCAAGTTAACGAAACGGCCGCGAGCGCGCCATGAGCGTGGCATGCAAGTCATGTCGCTCATGACATGTCATGATTTGCATATTACCACTTTTGTCATTTATGTTCGTCTACAGTCACGTCACTCAATACCAAGTTTGGTGTATGTCAAGCTAACGAAACGGCCGCGAGCGCGCCATGAGCGTTGCATGCAAGTCATGTCACTCATGACATGTCATCATTTGCATATTACCACTTGTCATTTATGTTCGTCATACAGTCACGTCACTCAATACCAAGTTTGGTGTATATCAAGCTAACGAAATGGCCGCGAGCGCGCCATGAGCGTGGAATGTAAGTCATGTCGCTCATGACATGTCATGATTTCCATATTGCCACCTGCCATTTATGTTCGTCATACAGTCCACGTCACTCAATCTCAAATTTGGTGTAAATCAAGCTAACGAAACGGCCGCGAGCGCGTCATGAGCGTGGCATGTAAATCAGATCATGTTGTTCATGACATGCACGTCATTATTTGCATATTACCACCTGTCATTTATGTTCGTCGTACAGTCACGTCACTCAATCCCAAATTTGGTGTATATCAAGCTAACGAAACGGCCGCGAACGCGCCGTGAGCGTGGCATGTAAATCATGCTTTTCATGACAAGCTAGTCATGATATTCATGATATGACCAGCCATTTACGTTCGTCATACAGTCATGTTATGCCATACCAAATTTGGTATAAATCCCATTAACGATACGGCCAGGAGAGCACAAAGTCGTAGGCGGCTAGATAGATAGATAGATAGATAGATAGATAGATAGATAGATAGATACGCTCAAAGTCGCCGGAGTTCGCTAAGAAATGCTTCGCATTTAAAACAGGCAGATCCCACGCACTGTGGGAATGGATGTAATGCGAAGCAGCCACCAAGAAGCAAATCATGCTGTACCTAATATGCATGCATGCCATTATTTACATGTTAGTATATCAAGCTAGCGAACTGGACGCAAGCGCACCATGAGCGTGGCATGTAAATGGCATTGTAGATGACATACATGCCAAGATTTTCACGTTACCATCTGCCCCTTAAGTTCGCTTAATTTTTTACCTCGAATTGCAGCGAGACGCGAGACCAATCTGACTCCATTTCGCATGCGTTCGTGTCCTCGCGCGTTGCGCATCGTGCAGACGCCATCCACGTTCCAGCGTCAATGACACACTTGGTCAATTCCAAAGTGTGTTCCTCGAACGCCTATGCCCACTGAGACGGGGTCGGTCAGGAATGGAACGTGATGCGCGCGTCTCCCTCCTTGCATGATTAGAGACGCTAGGCACAGCGACGCTACTCAAGCAAAGCGCGAGCGCTGTAGAGTCCAACGCGAACGGCGTCCGTTTGCGCGCCCCGGCGCCCACCTGGCACCGTGCCAGGGCAGGGCTGGAGGGACGGACGGACGGACGGACGGACGGACGGACGGATTGATGGGCGACCAGACGGACGGACGTGAGCATGACACATTAAAGGCTTTCGCCTTAAAACTTTGGTGTATATCGAGCTAGCGAAACGGCCACGAGAGTTTCATGAGCGTGGCATGCAAGTCATGTTGCACACGACATGTCATGATTTCCATATTACCTTTTGTCATTTATGCCCGTCATACAATCACGTCGCTGAATACCAAATTTTGTGTATATCAAGCTAGTGAAACGGCCACGAAAGTGTCATGAGCGTGGCATGCATGTCATGTTGCACATGACATGTCATGATTTCCATATTACCACGTGCCATTTATGCTCGTCATACAACCACGTCGCTGAATACAAAATTTGGTGTATATCAAGCTAGCGAAACGGCCACGGGAGTACAATGAGCCTGGCATGCAAGCCATGCCGCACATGACATGCCATGATTTCCATATTACCATTTGTCATTTATGCTCGTCATACAATCACGTCGCTCAATACCAAATTTGGTGTTTATCAAGCTAGCGAAGCGGCCACGGGAGTACCATGAGCGTAGCATGCAAGTCATGTTGCACATGACATGTCATGATTTCCAAATTACCACTTGTCATTTATGCTCGTCATACAGTCACGTCACGTCATACCAAATTTGGTGTATATCAAGCCAGCGAAACGGCCGTCAGCGTGCCATGAGCGTGGCATGTAAATCATGTTTTACATGACATGCAGTTCATGATTTTCATAATACCACCTGTTATTTATATTGGTCATGCAGAAATGTCTCATCGTACCAATTTTTGGATATATCAAGTTAAGAAAACGGCCTCAGGAGCACTATGGCCATGACGCGTAAATCATGCTTTTCATGACAAGTTAGTCATGATTTTCATGATATGACCAGCCATTCATGTTTGTCATACAATCATGTTATGCCGTACCAATTTTGGTATAAATCCCATGAACGATACGGCCGGGAGAGCGCAAAGTCGTAGGCGGCTAGATAGATAGATAGATAGATAGATAGATAGATAGATAGATAGATAGATAGATAGATAGATAGATAGATAGATAGATACGCTCAAAGTCGCCGAAGTTCGCTAAGAAATGCTTCGCATTTAAAAACCGACTGCTCGCGCTGCACAACCGTTCACTGGCCATCCCGTATATATGGCAATGGATCCTGACCTGCAAGGTGGTGCCGGTGGGAGATTTCTCCTGTGCGTTGTCTAACGATAAAAAATACGCAGCGTGCGCGTTAACTAAAGGCGGACTGCGGGTCTCTGTGTCCAGTCCGAGTCTTCTGTCTCTCATTGCCCATTAGCAGCGTTTGGGATGTTCCAGTAGGAAACACCGGTCCATCACTGCGTGCTTTGCGCCCCCCAGGTTTCTCTCCTGTGCAACGCTGCGATGAGCGCCAGTGTCAACGCCGCCGCCAGTGTAAGCGTTAGCACCCGCTGCTTTGCATCTACACATGGTTCCCTTTAGCGGGAGATGGTGTAATCTTTAAGGCGAAAGCCTTTAATGTCTCATGCTCACATCCGTCCGGTGTCCGTCCGACCTCCGTCCGGCGTCCGTTCGTCCGTCTGTCCGTCCGTCTGTCTGTCTGTTCGTCTGTCCGTCCATCCATCCGTCTGTCCGTCCGTCCGTCCATCCGTCCATGTCCGTCCGTCCGTCCGTCCGTCCGTCCATCCGAGCTCTGGCACGGAGCCAGGTGGCCGCCGGGATGCGCAGACGGACGCCGGTCGCGTCGGACTCTATAGCGCTCGTGCTTTGCTTGCGTAACTTCGCTGTGCCCAGAGTTTGCAATCATTCTGACCGACGCCGTCTCAATGGACCCAGGCGTTCACGGAATACACTTTCTAATTTACAAAGGGTCCGTCAATTTAAGAGCTGGAATGCGGATGACGTTTTCACGATGCGCAAAGGGCGAGAAAATACCCCCCGTATTCAGAAACGCGCCTTGACTTGAACTTGACTTGCCGCCGCCTTCAAGCAGCACAAACGCGTTTCGAACGCACTGTCTTTAGGCGGTGCCATGGCAGCAGAAACGCGTTTTGAATGCGCCGCCTTGAGGCGGTTGCAAGTCAAGTTCAAGTCAAGGAGCGTTTCTGAATACGGGGGTAACGCATGCGAACGGAGGAAGACGAGTCTCGCGTCTCGTTGCGATTCGCGGTAAAAAATTAAAGAAGAAAACACGCACCCATTCGTTTTGTGTCTTATCCCACTGAGAGTGTAAGAGAAAAAAAAGACATGGCATAATCAGTGGAATGGACACACGCTTTCGCCGAACACACTTTGGAATGTACAAAGTGTCCTTCAATTTTGAGGCCTTCGACATTCACAACTCTAGTGACGTGTGTGGCAAGGCCATCGCTGAACTTGCATGAACTGGAAATTGACTGTCCAACCGCCAACCTCAATCTTTACCACATGTTTTCGCATTTTCTGCATATGTGTGTCTTTTTGACAATAAACTTTAAGTGTTTAGTCTGCGCTTGTCTCGTCGTTTCTCCTTTCGTGTCTCTGTTTTTTGCGTGAATGCCATTCACAATGGAGCACCAACTCGTCCAACCCTCTGTTCTGTATTGCTGTTGCGCGATGTTATGCAATTTAGTCACCTAACTGGACGTTAAGGGACTAATCGTGATTATAGGACAAGGACCGAAGAAAACTCAGGACGACACAGGGTGATAGGCGCACTAGCCCCCGTAGCAGCCTTATTGGTATCATGATTGTTAGTCACGTGACTAGTTGTTTTGCGATGTTACGTGATTTTAGTCAAGTAACTGTCTCTGTCATCCTTTGTAGTTCTGCGCGTTGTTACGTGTGCTAGATGACTAGATGTTGCGTGATTTTAGTTACGGGACTAGGCGTTCGGTAATTTTAGGCGCGTGACAAGATGTCACGTGACGATACGTGATTTTCGCCATGTCAGTAGTTGTTACGTGATCATTAGTAATGTTACTGGTTTTACGTGATGCTACGTCATTTTAGTCTAGAGTTACTGTATATGCTACCTTTAGGTAGCAGAGTTGCGCCTCTGATAGAACTCGCCGCTCGCGCCCCCATTCGCCAAGCGCGCTCACGTGCGCAAAAAGCATCCTTTTGAGGAAAAGCCAACTTCACGGCCGCGCAGGTGCTGGCGACCGCCGCGCCATCGCCGCCGCTCAGCACTACCGCCGGTGCCACCGCTATCGCCATCGCTGCCCAAGCACTCCGGCTACGCCGCTACTCCGGCGAGTCGATCCGGCTGAGTGCGGAATGTTTTTCGTTGGTGTTGTGGTTGTGTCTTGCGTTGTCCGTTTTTAGTGAACGTCAGTGTTAGTTGTGCCTCTGCGGCGTAACGCCGTGACTCAGTGCTGCGAAGTTGCGACGATCACAGGATGCTGCGCTCCCCACTGCACGAATCGACAAGAAAACGGATAGGCTTTCTTCTCCATTCCATGTCTCATTGCATAGCCCATTTCATGGTGACCGTGACAAAAAAAGGAAGTGCCAAACCTGCAACTCGCTAAGCTAGGTATGTTGGTCCTAGTTGTCAATGACCGTGTTCTGCTCTCGCCCGCTTGTATTTTCAAAGTTCAAAATAAACTCTGCCTTTTGAAACACGTGCTAGAAAAAGCCACCCTCGAAGTATAATTGTTGAATGATGTTGGTCAGCATGTGTTGTCGTGAGCAGTGCGAACTGGAACACTGAAATTACATTTCAAGTGTCATAGCGGCTAAACGTAGTTGGCGTGAGCAGAAATGTTCATGACGCTAAATGCTCAAGCGAAAGGTAGCTCTGGCAAATATGTACGCCAAATTCATATCAGTACATTGCAAGTAGTCGAATAAGAATGAAATCGGTGTTCCAGCTCGTATATTGATCACGACATGTAGTACATCCGTCAGCCGTAGAAATCGTCACTGCAGGTCGAATGTGTAGGCAGTTCCATACAACTCACTACTTATTCCAGCATTACAGTACGCTTCAGAATGCACATCCACGTCACGACTGACTAACATATGTCTGTATAGTGTAGTTATAAAGATCTCATGGCAATATTTTTGCGACTAGAGTAGGCGATAACAAACAGGATATGTATTGTTTTGCGCCCACTGTTCAACGGCTGGCTAGCCGTTGACATAAATCGAACGGGACGGAACGATAAAATTGTGCGCGAGTGAATGCATGAATATACACCTTACAGGTCTGTCAAAACAGTATAATTCAGTCCGGGCACTGTGCGGCATTGCATTCGAAACCGCACCGAGTGTTTACTTCATGCCACAGCTACGTAAATATGCGGAAAATTCTCGTTTGCTTGCGTTATTTGTAAAACGCGGAGTGATAGTTCTAGCAATTGTTTGCTCGAGCCATCGAAGCGCTGCGTCAGAAACTACGTGAATCGAGCGATGTGCTGAACTTAATTTGTCGAGAATCTCGACAAATTAAGTCGAAGCTTTCCTGTTCGCTATTTAAAACAAAAATATTACTTCCGATGGTGACTGCCATCGAACAAGCTATAGCACCAGTTTCATCTGGAGTCATTATTCGTTCCAGTTCTCCTTTTTTTTTTTCTTTCTACG
>JALIZH010022920.1:0-90470 GCA_030522465.1 Rhipicephalus appendiculatus
ATACAGTAAAAGTCGAATACATCGGGCTTGAAGCGCACCGTTAAATGGTTTGATATAACTGTAATTACAAATGCATAATATGCCTGTCTGAAGCTTAAATATTCATGCGTCTTGGACAGGCCCTCGAGACAATTGTTCATTCTAAAGCTGCTTCGAAACCGTAAAAGTTTGCCTCTTACCAGAGAACACTTTGCGTCATCAAAGCAACGTGGTGATATTCTTTCCGGCAACTAACGGCCATAGGTAGCACGCTTCACAACATGGCATTTAGCTTTCGTCACAATACACCCCTTTGTAGAGGTAAAACTTTCAAAGCAATTTCATCATTGTGGAGTGCAAAGAAATCTGTGCTGCGCACGCCACCCATATTTTCACTCGCAAGCATGCTTGTCTACCGCTGCCGTGCTTGCGCTGCCCCTTGGATTCAATGCACTATATATTTAGATTATTTAGACGTTCTGCAAGATGACCGATTTGCTATAGTCAGCTTTAAAGCAGTGCAGCTATGTTATGCCGCAAAGCATGCGCTGTGCATTACGGTATCAACGGTTCGTTGTGCAGTGAAGCCTACCAGCAGGGAAAATCGTAACTGCCACGTACGTTGTCTGATAATTAGTACGTTATGCCTTCTATAATTACAAAATAAGCGCTCACGCAGTCAACAGTCGCGGCACGAGCACCGAGGCGTCTAATAAATGCACAAGTGCATAGCGAAGGTTTCTTCAATTCTTCTACTTGCCCCCGCAAACACTTAAAGCGGCCCTGCAACACTTTTTGAGCATGGTCAGAAAACGCTGCCGATCAGTAGTCGAGGCTCCCGAGAACACGCGAGCCAAATATTACAGCACAGCATGCGGCCTGAAATTTACAATAAATTTTCGAAGTCAGCTAAAAATTGCCTTATCTCGACAAATGACGCTAAAAGTTCAAAAATCACTCGTCACAGCCATTGTATTAGCCATTGGCTGATTTGAGCATGGCGCGCTCGGAGGTTATTGGGGCCAGCGCGGGGAGGCCGCGACTTGTCCACGCGTGTGCGCGTAGAGCTCCTTTAGGAGCCAGAGTTGTGCCACTGTTTCCGGGCGGCGCTCGCTACCCCTCCAGGGATTAAAGTCCCTGGAGGGGGTAGGGAGGGACTTCACTCCAGGGATTCCAGCCAGTTCCAGCTTCACTCAGAACCGTACATGGAGAGAGTCTGGCGAATGAGCGGGGCAGTGACGTCGCGGCGCGGCGATGACGCCGTCCGCCATATTTACGCTATCTGCGCGACGGCTGCCCAGCCTATATCTTGCTTACGCGCTGTTCGTGCGTAAATTGTAGCGCCGCTGAACAAATCGTGAAGGCGAGATAGTGCAGGAACACTGTAATTCAACAGTAATGAAGAGTATAAACAGGATTCGACGTGCGATAACATTCAAGTAGACCCTTTTCGTAAAAGGGCGCCCCAAGCGCCCTTTACGCGAACTACTCCAAGCCTCCATGTTTAGGGCGCCGCAGCAGACGACACTGTCTCCGAGTGGGGTGGCTACCAACTGCGGCTGCCGGTGCGCGACGTTTCGCCAGAGTGGCAGCTAGACCGCGCGTTGTGGATTGTGGCGGAAACGTGTTGCTAAAGAAGGTTGGAGGGTGCTGTGTTTTGTTGTGTCACCGGCAAGGCTACCGCGACGAGAACGGAAAGGTGTGTGCGACAAACCGATGTAAACAAACACACGTGTCGCCTATCTGCGCACGGTGCATATGTTATGGGTGGTCGCGGAAACGCTAGGCCGTGTAGGCATGCTGTGAATTTGTGCGTAAAATGCTTGCCCGCGCGATTGATGACGCAGTATCGACCATCGTAAGCGCGTTGCAGTGGCCTCCGAACTCGACACTGGCGCTGTGGAATTACGACATCGCCAGCTTTGCAGGAAAATTGGAAGTATACGTTGCTGGCAGCGCGGTTCAGGGCCACGAAGTGTGCGGAATGAAACTCGCAGTCTGTTGATGTAGCCGGTGGAGTCAGGGCATGGTAGCGGGGGCAGCGATGACGCCAAGCCACCGTAGTAAGTACTTGCAGTGTACCTTGCCAAACAGAAGGCCGCTGCTGGAAGCCAAGTTGTCGCGATGCCTCGGCGGATCTGACTGCACTCAGTTTCCCACATCAAGCGCACCGCTGTTGAAGCTACGCAAGAAGTTTGGTCAGCAAAATGTGTAAATAGGCTTGTCTGTTTTCTTCGGTTTTCGCGGTTGTGAACGGTCGTGAGCCGAGCCTGCGCGTGAGTCGTCGCGATGGCTACAAATAAAATACCGAAGCAACGAAACGTCGGGAGATGTAAAACAGCACCTGACGAAATCACAGTCTCACGGTAACCTATCATTGGCATTAATTTTGTTGGCGCAAACGCATTTTTTTCCAGGTCTCGCTAGCCTCTACGGCGTTGCACCTGTTGTATGGAACAGAACACGCGAAAGCACTCGGCACTTGCCGCTCGCGACTTTCAGTCTTCCGCATCCACCTCGTTTCGCAGGCCGGCCACCATTGTGTTCTTCATCGGCGATGCTGCTACAGTTACGTGGACGTAAATTGCCGTCAGCAGCTTTTAGCTCTGACGAGCAATATTCCTCATTACCGGCTACTGAAGTCCGAGCTGGATGGGCTAGCGTCCGCCCCGGCGCGGCAGCCGCGTCGTATCGTTCGTCCACCCGGTCGACGGGTCACTAATTACGACGCCGAAGTCAGTGGCACTACCTTTGCAAAGCAAGGCACGAGCGCATTCATCCGCGAAGATTTCGGAGACGGTGATATGCACCCGTATGGCACCACGCACGGAGACTACACGAGCGCACGTACGGATGGTCACGCCCCCTTGCCCTAAACATGGCGAATTCTATCCCAGAACTCTTTGCGAAATCGAAACTGACGAAAAGCTCTCCGTCAGGTGGCTTATTTATGAAAAGGGTCTATTGCTTTCTCCTAAAGCTGTGTTCGTGGACTCCCATCCGACGGCGTACTAATTGGAAAATTACTGTTCTTTCGAGGAATGGATTATATTTGCATCACTGACAATGCGAGGCGAGATGAAAAAAAAGGCTCTATTCAATGAATTTCGATTCCCTCTGGAGCGCGTGTTAATACATTAGAGAGTTTTAGTATAGCGGGAAGTGCTTACGGTAGCGTTAGCGTGAATCTCAACGTTAACGCTAAAGCGGAACGCGCTGCGTGGCAAACATTTTATTTGTTGCGGAAAACAACCCTCACCCCGCATCGCTTCCCTGCATTTTTGACGCTGTGTGGCTTCTTATGCATACATGGAATAACTGCAATAACCCTAGTTTTGTCATTATTCACGGGTAGAGGACGTCCTTATGTATCTTTTTTTTTTTTTTTTTGCAATACGAATGAGCTTTTGGCAAACCGATGCAGTGTTACGCAGGATACCCGCCTCCTTGAAGGGATCAACTTGCCTCGGCTTATGTGCGCAAGTTTTTATCGACTGGCCCGCACACGTAAGCGTGACATCACATTTCCTCGTTAAACAATATTCGAATGCGCCGACGCGAAATGAAACACCGGTGTCGATGAACACTACCTGCAAACATGCTTCGCGGTGAAACTTAAAGGGGTGGTGCCACCAAATTTGTGGCTAGCGCGTTCTTCGCTGCAAGCGTTTCTTATAGCTCCAGGAAGCATGATACACGAACCAAGATTCACGTATTCTCGCTATGTAATTTATTATCGCCTTATTTATGCGGACAACTTTCGGTTTCGGTTTCTGGGCACTAAGTTGGGCAGTGACGTAGCAGTGTAGTAGGCTTGGTCACGTGACCATACAAGGCTCGCGCGAAGATGCGCAGCACTTCGCCAGGAAGCGATCGAAACTCGGCAAGTGATGTAGCAACCGATGCTTTGCCGGTACGTACGTTCTGGAGGTAAAAGAGGTCCCGAGGACACTCACGTCACTACAGATATGGTGTGACGTCACTACAACTTTCGTTGTCCTTCCCATAGAGCTACGTCAGTTTTGATGCGCTAGCGATGGGCATCGACCGGGAGAATGAGCATTTAGGTACACTTTGGAAGTGAATTAAAATATATTCTAAACGTTTGCTGTGCCCGACCCTTCGTGTGGAGTGTCCTTGCATACAGAGGAAACCCACAACAGGCTTATTATAGCCTCAAAATTTGATGGCACCACCCCTTTAATAACAAACCATGTATCAAGAAACAACCAGTTATTAGTGCAAGGCACGTCAAGTGAATTCTAGACCCATCCCTTATTCCTTAAACATGTTTAGAATTTGTCCACTTCTTTGTACCGAGCGTGACTTGCCAATTTAAATCATATAATAATCTGTATATACCAAAATAGTGTAACTGCAGTTTAGTGCTATAACAGCCGGCCCAATCACAAGCCCATATTCCATGAAATGCCATAGCGGCTTGTGAACAAGTAATCGTTGAATAATTATGAAATCGGTGAATTTTTCTAAAGGGCACTTAGTGCTGACATTAAAAGCTTGAAAATGAGGTTAAACGGCGCGTGTTTAGAAAAGTATCGTTAGTAAAAGTTTCTGACACTTTTGTTGCGTGGGTGCGCTTCTGCTCTGAGTGGAACGACCATATAAACAAATGATGGAAGATGTCTCTGGTTTGAAAACATCGCCCAACGTTGTCGACCGTCCTTGACCTGACGCCGCGTTCCATCGTAGAGTAGTCGAGTAGATCCTTGAATATGTGGCGCACACCCACGCTGGGGGATTGGCCAAGAACCGGATAGTTTTACAGCGAAAGCTGTATATGGCTAGGAGAAACGAAAAACCGCTCGGCATCTGTGTCACGAGCGGTCTCCATTGGCTGTGCTATCAGTTACGTCGTTCTGAGCGTCGTACCCAAGTGCGCGCGCCATTGGCGCGCGAGCTTGGGTACGACGCTTGCAAGGTCAAACGCTTGCAGCCACGCGGGGTTGCGGGCAGAACCAGCAGAACAGCGTCGACGTGATTGCGGGAGCGCATTCACCGGGGCGAACGCGCGCTTTGGGCGAGAGTTTCTCCAGCGGCACTTTGGCTTCGGCTGCGGCGTCTGTGACCGCCTGTGGTTCGACCACAACCTAGCAACGATAATTGTGGAAGGCTTCAGTGCAGCGTCGGGTTGAACCCACTGCTAAACCCTGGGGCCGCACATTTCAGCTTCGCTGGTTAACCATTTGTACGGAGTGCTTGGGCGGTGATTTTTTTTTATAATAGAATTATTTAATCAAAGGTTAAATTTGGTCTATTCAAAAAAAAAGAAGGATGTAAGAGGAAGAAGTTATTAATCGAATAATATAATGAACTGGAATGAAGCGGTGAATTTGAATTCAAAAAAAAAAAAAAAAAAAAAAAAAAAAAAAAAAAGGAGGTGAGAGAAGTTTGGAAAAGTAAAAAGAAGGAGCAAAGATTGCTTTCAACTCTCAAATCTCTTCGAACCTTTAACGTAACCAATGGAACACAGCGCGCGCGGAGGGGTGGACTTGACTTTTTCGTACATTTGGTTCGTTCAAAAGGGGGGTATACGTGTCGCCATAGCTCGGTAAAATCCCGAGTTTCGCCAAACTCCGGCCATCCTGCATTGCGCCCCTGGCTGTGACTCGTAAACCGAGTACATAAGTGCACCGTATTTCCGAAAATAAAACACTGTTGGAAGTTAGCGCCCTGTGTGTCTATGTGTGCCTATATTTTGTGACCTACCTTTAACGTGCGATACAAGGAAACTTACTGAAGCTTTGGTACTACCATTCGTGTTCACGACGACGACGCATTTCTCGACCAAGAAGCCGCATTTGAGTCTTTTGACTTAAAAAAAAAAAAGAGGTAGTGTTGCACTCGTTGTCGTAGTAGTAAGCGGTTGTTTGCTGGGGTCAGGGCCGTACCCATGGAATTTTTTTCGGGGGGGTGTTTTTGGCTAGAACGGCTAATATTGGCAACTGGTGGTCGATGTGAAGGCGTGTAAATAATGTAGTATCAACCGAAAAGTTAAAGCATTAAAAAATTTCGGGGGGTGTCAGAACCCCCTCATCCCCCCCTCCAGTTACGGCCCTGGCTGGGGTAAGTACTTACAAAAACTGGCAGTTCCGTGTACGAATACAACCGATGAGCGAAGCTCCATAGAAGTGGGATGCAAACGACTCTGTACGTTTTGTATATATGTACAAACATGGTTTTTGATGAATATTACTGTCGTTTATTAACGCGAACTGTTTTAGCGCCGCGCGCCTTTCTTTTTTTTCTTTATTTATTTTTGCACCGTCGCCGGATGGGGAGAGCGTCTGCTATTACTTTCGAGAAGGCGCCCTTAGTGCGCCAGAACGATGGTTGTCATTTCACAATACACGATATAAAGGTGGTCATAAGTGAAGACGACCATTATAAACAGTTGTGCACACAGCTTATTTCTTTTATTTTATCCTTGAATTTATGGTGCGCTAAAACCAAACCGCTCGGCCTTTGGCGCGCGCGGCACTTCATTGTCTTTTTGCGCCGGCGCCGCATCAATGTTGCAGGGAGCTTCAATGGCGACGGCGGGGTGCGGGCCTAAGGAGCTTCGCTCCATTCAGTCAGTCAGTCAACAAACTTTAATGAGGTCCAAAGGAACTACAAACTCGTAGTTGTGGGCGGCGCCCACGTTGGGACCGGAAGACCATGGTCCTCCGCCCGTTCGCGGGCCCTTTGGACAGCCCTTAGTTGTTCCTGGAGATCGCCGCTTCTGATAAAAAAGAAAAAAAAAGGAAGGTGATGGAGAAGGAAAGGAAGAAGAAACTAATGGCGAATTCCATTGAGAGAACAGGAGTAGGGGCGCCGTGCAGTGAGGAATGGGGGGGCAGAGCACTGAGAGCAGCGTCACTCGATCTGCCACTGGAATGCGGCACGCTTTCGCAGAGCAGGTGCGAGAGGGTAAAAAGGCGAGTGAGCAGAAATTTTACGCATCCCCCCAGCATCGCCGCCATTGCCACTGTACACGAAGAAGTGAAATGTAAACAAGTGAGGAGGATCGTCGGGAGGATATGACGTTAACAAGCCACGTTACTTCCTGCGTTCTCCGCTCACTCCGCTTTTCAAGGGGGGAGCAGACAGGACTGCTCTTCGCTGCTCCCGGCGCAGCAAAAGCGCTCACGCTCTACCATTGGAGGACGGTGCCCCTACTCCTGTTCGACCACTGAAACACGCTGGCTCTGAAGAGAGCACTTTCAGCGTGCTTTTGAGGTGCTCCTGCTCTCCCAATGGAATTCGCCATAAGTATGGCCACTGTAAATGTCTAGCTCGAGCGGGCGACACCGGAACTGCGGCCGTCACGAAGAGCAGCCGGAAGGCCAGGCCGGACTTCTCGAGGAAGTCGCAGAGGGTTGTGTGAGCAGCCTCCAGAGCGTCTCAGCGCTGTCGGCCGGCTAGAGTTACTGTATATGCTACCTTTAGGTAGCATATACAGTGCAACTCTATCGGCCGGCAGCCCGTGCGCGCCATTAGTTACTTCCGCGGTGTTTGAAAAGCACTGCCCCGCAGGAGCAAGTGTTCGAGGGTCTTCACCGCAGTCTTGATAAGTGTGTCCGTGGAGGCGAGTCCGAAGCCTGCGCAAAGTGCGCAGGCGCCCGACACGCACTGATCAGTAATCCCGTCCTTTGCAGAGCGCGGTGGTCGGGGGTAGTCTCTCCCCGCGTGCGGTACGTGGGTCGGGTTACTACCGAGAACCACTTATCTGGGGAAGCCGACTGATGTTTGTAGCGCTTCATCCGTCGGGGCCAGGGTCACTGGCCTTCAACTGTCGTGGAACAGGTCTACGTGAGCGCCAACTGTTGCTTCGCAGCGATGCAGCCAGAGGGAGCCGAGGCTGAGGGGGATACAAAGACGCAGCGCGGCTCGAAGTAGACATTGTGGGTTCCTTCACTTCCCGTCTTTAAAGGCCAACTCCGGCGATTTTTTGACCGTGTCAGAATAATGGTACTTTTATATTCATGAGACACTCTTGTCACGCGCCCGATAGCTCAAATGCCCAGCAAATTCGACAATAATTTTTAATAAGCAAAAAGGCGCAATACCGAAACCGAAACCCAACCGAGTGTACTGCCTACGTATGACGTAGTAGTTTGTTACGAACCGGAAGTCGTGCAAGGCATGCTGGTCCCGCCGGCACGGAATATCACAAGGTTCTCCCCAGAGCACAGAAAATCGCGCTCCAAAGCAGCGAAGCGCCGGCCAAACACCGTCGCCTTGTGGCCAGCACAATATACGCTGTAGCGGCCAAGGTTAGCGAGCCCATCAGCTGCGTCACTTCCGTCGACCGGCAAACCAACACGTCACACACGCAATGTTGCCAATAATTGTGGGAAGCCGGGTAGGCGTTTGCAGACAATCTTTAAAATTCATTTGCAAAGAATCAGCGCATCTCTCAAGCTTGAAATTTGGCATAAATGACGGAAATGTGCAAAGGAACATACTCAGCGAATTTCATTGAGATCCATTGACCTCGAAAAATCGCCGGAGTTGGCCTTTAACTCCCAGTCTTCAGAGACATAATGGCTTACAGCGCACACTAACACAAGGACGAAGTAGACACACGAAGACAAGCGCACAGGGTTGTGTGAGCAGCTTCCCGGGCGTCTCAGCGCTGTCGGCCGGCAGCCCGTGCGCGCGATATAGCAGCTCATTAGTTACTTCCGCGGTGTTTGAAAAGCACTGCCCCGCAGGAGCATGTGTTCGCTTGTCTTCGTGTGTCTACTTCGTCCTTGTGTCAGTGTGCGCTGTAAGCCATTATGGATCTTCACCAACTAGCCCCGGTCAAAAACCTTGCTGCAGTTCACTTCAGAGACATGTCATGCCTAGGTCGCCCCATCCCTCTTGTAGTCAGTCGCGCGTTTGCTTTTGGCGACTGCCTGTCTGATTTCTTCAATGTATCACCCTCGCCTGACGTGTTTGCGTCGAACATTGGACAGCCGGAACAGGGAGGGCGGCCGGGAGGAGCGGGCAGTGATCTGCCTCTCCCCTCCTCCCCCTTTCCATGGGTTGGGAGAAGTTCCTGGGAGAAGTCGCGGTGGAGGGTTGGCCGTGTGGTGGCATGGGTGCTTGCAGAGTTCAAGGTGAAGGGGACCCAGGACAACACACACGCACACACACACACACGCACGCGCGCGCGCACACACACAGAAGGGAGACAATACCTTAAAAATCGTGTTCTGTCGCACGTGATCAGATATGCGTACATCAATAACAAGGGAAAGGGAAACTCGGAATCAAATCAACACAGCGAGTCCAACTCAAACACGTTGGCGCTGCGCCGTGCTCCCGACCGGGCTGCAGAAATTAGGCGCCTTTTCTTCTTCGAACCACAACAACAACAACAACAAACACGCGGCTAACGCGACGTAAACAGCCGCACATTTCTTCTTGCACGCGTAACCAACCACCCCACCGAAGCATGGTTACAGTGAACTTGACCTAGAACACTGTAGGATGCGGGGCATGCCAAAAAGCACGCAGTCGCTGCGAGGTCTTCACACACAGCCGCTCCTGTTTGTAAGCGGTAAACTACGGCGGCGTATGACAAAAAAAAAAAAAAAAAAAAAAAAAAAAAAAGGCAAACGAAAGCAAGAAAGAAAACGCACAGAAATAAAGAAGGTAGGGGAGCTTTGTGGACGCCTCACCTCCTTCCAACAGACGAGGGCGCATCCGTCCATGGTCGCAGACGCTGCGCCGTGCTCCCCCCAAGGGCTGCAGAAATAAGCGTCGCACCTGTTAGCGGTAAAGGAACAATGGTTAAGAAAGAGAGAAAAAAGGAATCGACGCTACTAAAGCTTTCGTACGAGTTGCAAAGGGGAAGAGTTAAGAAGTCGAAGTAATCCCGAGGCGCCGTCCACTGACCCGACCTCCGTCTCGGTCATTCCCCCTGCGCCGTGCTCCCGACCGGGCTGCAGAAATTAGGCGCCTTTTCCTTCTTCGAACCACAACCACCACCACCACCAGTCATGTGACCTGCGTCATCGAAGGCGCTTTCTTCAACCCCTACCCTCCCCCCGCCCACTCCCCCGCTTGCTTGTAGCAGAAAAGCGCAACGACTGACAGCCGGTGCGCCTTCCTTTTGGACAGTGTCCCTCAAGGGCTGCAGAAATAAGCGTCTCTTCCTTCTTCTAACCACTACCACCACCACCACCACAGCAGGTTATGTGGCCGAGGCTACCGTGGCTAGACTTCCTCCGACCAAGCGGCTACGTAGGTCCGCGGGACGCTCGGTTCATCAGGGCTGTACTTCCAGCTCTCATCCCGGCTTTAAACGGTAGGATGCCACGATTACCATTATTGTTGTTGTTGTTTCAGTTGACGCGAAACGCGTATGTAAATGACAGTGAGGGGAAACGAGCGTGATGGAGCAAAGTGGACAACTGCCGCAGAGAAGGGCGCAGCGTCGACGTACGACTAGAGTGTATGCTCGCCCGATAAGAAGGAAAAAAAAGATGAAAGTCTCATGATCGCCATCGTTATTAATAACAATATCTGGGGTTTTACGGGCCAAAACCACGATATGATTATGACGAACGCCTTAGTGGAGGGCTCCGGAAGTTTTGACCATATGGTGTTCATCAACGTGCACTGACATCGCACAGTACACGGGCCTCTACCATTTCGCCTTCATCGAAATGCGACCGCCGCGGCCGGTATCGAACCGGCGACTTTAGGGTAAGCCGCGGAGCTCCCGTAACCACTGCACCAGCGATTCGGACCGTCGTTGTTAAAGGGTGTAGGTAATCCACGTTGAAGTGGTTGAGGAAGATGGGGTAGGGGTGTAGCGAGGGAATGGGAATTAATGTTCGTGATAGGCAAGAAGAGATAGAAACTGGAAAGAAAGAACGTGACAGTCCAGAAACACTGAAGCAGCAACAAAGCTCTACGGACGGGAGTCAGGCAACAAAGGAAGAGCTAAACTGACGCACCCGTCTGCTTTCTGAACTTTCGCTAGAGCGACGGGTTCTTGCAAGTGAGTTCTGCAGAATCCCGGATGGTGGTGGAAGGCTTAGGAAAAGGATAATTGACAACGACCCCTTTTAGCACGAAGCCACAAGGAAATCCAGACAGATATCTCAGAAAGGAGCGCTCCTAAATGAATAAAATTCGTCCTGGTCCGCGCATAGGACCAGGGACCAACGCCTTTTCGGTGCATTCGTTCTACCAATTGAGCTGAGAAGGGTGCCAGCAATTGGCTGCGCGAGGGCTCAAAATTAGGTTGATCCAGGTGTTTTCCATTTGAGAAATTCGTATGGATTTCCTTGCGGCTTTTTTGCTACAAGGGATGATTTGTCAATTATCCCTTTGTTGTCCAGAAGAGAGGCCCCGCGCCTGGGGCGCAGCAGTCGGGAAAGTGGGCGCGGGGGCTAATCGATTCGGCGGAAAGGCTGGGCTTTGTTCGGCGAAAGCCGGACGAGGCCTCCTCCTTCGCCCTGTCGGCGAACAGCGTCTGGATTATCTTGGCTACCAGTGAGGTCCACTCTGATGCACAGAAGATCCCTGCATCAAGATCTAAAACAGTTCTGAACTGACTCCGTTGAAGCATAATAATATAACATTTTGTCACTTGATCCTTTAAAAAGTGTAGATTCGTTTGCTTTGTTAAATGCAGTATTGATGAGAACTAACAGACAAAGATGCCAAGGAAAGTATAGGGGATGCTATTAGAAGTAATTGTAATGTAAATGTGAAGAAAGAAAAGTGGACGAAAAGATAACTTTCTTCACATTGGTAGAGCATCGGACGCGTTATTCGAAGGTCGCAGGTTCGGTCCCTGCCGGTGGCAAGTTATCTCTTCGTCCACTTTTCTTTCTTCACATTTACATTACAATTACTTCTAATAGCATCCCCTATACTTTCCTTGGCATCTTTGTCTGTTAGTTCTCATTAATATTGATCCTTTAAATGTTATTTTACGAAGAGGCACTTTTACTCCACGCCTGTTCGACCGCATCGACCTCTCCAGTGAGACCAGAATCAGCCAGAACGCTCCAAGCAGCTTTACGAGGTTCGCGCAGGCGACTTCGGCACCAAGGAAAATTTAAAAAAGAAGACGAGGGTTGAATGTCCCTTCGCCCTGGTGAGCCGGCTCTGACAGCTAGGTGATACGGGGTGATACAGACTTCTACAAACAGAACAGGCTGTAGTTGCTGGCGGGGTAGAGTTGCTGGCGAGGCGGTGGCGGGGCGGAGTTCATGGAACTTCTCGCGCGTCTAGCTTTCTTTGTCGGAAAGAAGAGAGTTGTGCTCTTAAAAAAATATATACAGAAACAAATTAGTAAAAGGGTAGGGAGACAGGTAATTCACTGCTGACCGCAGCTGTCAAAGGTGGACGGCCGACACACGAACGGCGGTCGGCCACGGACGTTGGGAGTCGAGGAACGAAAGACGGAGACAGCACGTGATGGACAATGAGGGTACTGCGGCTGCGGCTTTCCTTTGCTATAGGCTGGCTTCTAGACTCCTCACCCCATTCTAGCATTGTAGCCACCGTACCCTTGGTGCCACGCGTAGCCAATTCTTGAAGGGAACTGGGAAGACGCGGGCGTACGTGCACAGAACGGAGACTCATTTTTCGTGGATTATTCCCCTTCCGGGTACAAGAAGCCAGGCTCGCGAAGAAGACAGCATGAACGCCGAGTACAAACCGAAAAGTCGCCCAGTGGCCGAAAAGACGTTCAACTTTCAACCTTTCTTCGGTGCCTTTTGAAACACCGACCGACAGCGCCCAGCCGGTCTCGTCCGGCGCGCGGGATGCTGCTGATGCACTATGCGTCGCCTGTAGGCTGATCTGCGTGTCATAAGCAAGCCCGTAGCAGGAGGGGGGGGGCGAACTTCGGATGAAGGGGGGTGTTTTACCAGGAATAAATATAAAAAAATAGGTGGTTTTCAAGGCTATCAATAGGTGCGCCCCCCCCCCCCCCCCCCCCGAAAAAAAATTTCTGGCTACGGGCCTGGTCATAAGAGTGCCCGTGAGCGTGGCCATTTGAAATTCTCTTTCACGGATGTCACCTCACAAACGAGTTACGAGACCTTACATCCTTCTGTGTGGCCGCCGTCCAGCTGTCAGCTGCTCGAGCTATAGTTACAGTGCTACCATCAATAAAACATTTCCCGTTCCCAAGGGCGTCCGCAGAAATTTGCCGGGGGGGTGCATCCGCAAGGAGAGGGGGGAGTTGCATCCAGCATTGTAGCCTTTCTTTCACCGCTGTGACATGACAGGCGAGTTTAGTTGAGATTGTGTAATGAGCGAAATTGAATGGCCAGGACCTGAGTGTGCTAATGAAGCAATGTAGTTGATTGCTACTCCATAGAAAAATTTTCTGAAATTCCAAGGGGGGGGGGGGGGGGGGGGCGCCGCCACCCCTTGCACCCCCCTCCAGACGCCCATGCCCGTTCCTTCCCTTCTTTTGCACATGTTTCCTAAAATGAACGACCACTTCTTCTATTACTAAAACCTTAGTTAGCTTTTAAGAAATCTATTTTCAAAAATTTAAAGACTACAACAACAGCGTTCGGTAGACAAGAGGTCCCGGTTCGCTAGTGTGTGTTTGGAGTCAGGTTTATTTTTCATTTAACAGCAAAGCCGCCTAGAAAGCTGCTACATACGGCAGCTCCACGAGATGGTTGCCACCGTGGTTTGACAGCCGTGCACAACATTATCCTGTTACTGTGACAAATAAGAAAAATTTCATCGACGCCTATGGAGTATATCTTGATATCTAACATAATCTTTAAGAAGCTGCAGCGTTAAAGGGACACTAAAGCGAAGCAATGACTTGGTTTAGATTGACAAACTGCACTCTGAGAACTCTAATGCCATGTGTTTCACTATCATAAGTTCATTATTAGCGGAGAAAATCAAGGTTGAAGTTTTATTTTTAAATTTGGCGCGTTATCTGCGCGCGTGACGTCAGCAATTCGTGACCTTGGCCTGTGTGCCGGGGATGGGGAGCAGAGGGCCTCCTTATCTGGTGGAAAATAAAGTTGTTATCATCATCATCATGTGTTTTTTCGTATTTTCGCGACATTGGCCCGATGAAATTTCCTGAAACTTCGTATGCTAGGTCTATGGCACCCACAGATGACAACGCACCTCATTTTTGTCGATTAGAAGCTACGTAGGACTCGGCAGACGCCTTCAGAATCTATGACGTCACGGTGTTTGGTGCGGGAATCTCAAGGTGGCGTCTCCACCCGCATTTTCTTTTCGCGTGTTTTCTCGCTTACCAAGCGTCGTGTCGCGGTAAGAGTGGTGTTTTGGAGATTGTGAAATTGTACTGAACTAATACGCGAAAAATCGTCTTGCCCTTTAATGTCCCTTTAGAGCGACAGGTTGTGTATGTCATAAACGTGCTCAGGGTTCTCCATTGGGCGGAGCCATGTTCCGCCGCAGCGCCTCTCCCCACCCACCCCACTAGACTGGTCGAGTCTGACAGAAAATGAAAATAAAAAAGAGCTTCGCAATGGATGCGACAAATGAAAATGACGCTATGGCGTGCTTGTCACGAAGATCTACGTATAGGGAACCCGGCTTTTCGGGGCTAATGGTGGTAAACAAACAGTTCTAGGAATGCAACATCAAATATTCTCGGCCGCCATCGTCGTGTCAGAAACCTTGATCGGCATATCCCTGCACTTTAAAGCAATACCGACACGAATTTTAAATATTTAGGGATTGTCGCTATATATATAAAAACACTGGCGTCGTCCGCCGCGGTGTCGTAGCGGTTACGGTGTTCGGCTGCTGACGCGAACGTCGCGGGTTCGATTCCGGCAGCGGTGGTCGCATGCATATCGGTGTACCGTGTCCAGTGCACGTTAAAGAACACCACATGGTCACAATTTCCGGAGCCCTCCACTACGGCGCCCCTCATAATCATATCGTCGTTTTGGAACGTAAAACCCAATCTGCTGTTGTTATTAAAACACTTGTGTCGAGAACCCTAAAAAGAGTATTGTGGTGCGTGGGAATGCATCGAATATATTTTTAGGGGCGAAGCTCCTAAGGGTGTGGGTCTGTCCCTCCTCTGTAGTTGTAGTAGTAGTAGTAGTAGTAGTAGTGTAGTAGTAGTAGTAGTAGTAGTAGTAGTAGTAGTAGTAGTAGGTAGTTAGGTAGGTAGGTAGCCACGTGTAGTGGAATGTACCCACTCCACGTGATAAAGATGACGATGACGCAGTATAGTGGAATGTACCCACTACACGTGATAACGATGAAGTATAAGCGCCTTCCACTATAGTGGAATGTACCCACTACATGTGGAACGATGACGATGACGCTGATGACCATGAAGTATAAGCGCGTTCCAGACCACAGATTCTCTTTCTGCCATGGATGAAAACGATCGAGCTTCGCCCACTCATCATAATTCACCTCGTGGATATGGCGTGATTTTTTCTGAAGTGCTCAGCGCAGATTTATCTAGACGAAGGGAACACACACGAGCGCTAACTTTCAACAAATAATTTACTTGAACCCGGATCACACGTAATGATAAATTGGAAAACCAATACTCAATAAAAACCGTACGTGTGGGTCCGTTCCGGTTTTTGAGTAGTGTTTCATTGTGCGTAGGCACTTTCACAAGCGTGCGCAGGGTTCCCCTTCAGGGGGGGGGGGGGGGCGAAGGTTCGCCGCAGCGCCCCCCCCCTCCCTATTACGTCAATGTATGGGGCTGACTTTGCGCCCCCCCTGTCGCTCCCCCCTACAATGTATAAGGCTGGATTTGCGCCACCCCCCCCTTCTCGCCCCTCTGCCCCCCCCCCCCCCCCCCGTGCGCACGCCTATGGGTACTTTGTCGAAACCGCCCGCTCGAATAATAATTGAATCAGCAACTATTCATAGGCTTGGTGAATATTTTGTTAGTACCCCGTCACTATCTTCGTTAGACAAAGAGCTAGTTTTCCTCAATGCAACTAAACCTGCGCATGCCTCAGTATCAGTTTTCCAATGTGTAAATATGTCTTATCCGGGTTCAAATAATTCACTTTTTGAAAGTTAGCGCCTGTGTGTGTCCCCTTCGTTTTGTCCCGTCTTGATAAATCTGCGCTGACCACTTTAGATATGTCGTACCACGGTTCATCCAGGGCCCATGGTAGTACCAACAAGGCCAGAAGTCAGCCCTTGCTGAGTACATTTTTAATACCGCTACCTTAAAAAACACTCACATTCGGTTTTGGTATCGAGCGGGCGGCTTCTCAGTGACGTGTCCTCGCAGTGTGATGTCACTGGGAGACACCAACTCGCGACTTAGGGTGCATTCAGACGACGGACCAAATCCGGATGTGGAGGCGCGCTAGCGGCAGATCTGCCGTGTGTTAGCGATGCACGTGAGTTAATTATCGTCCAGTGACCCCGACAACGATTTAGGCTGCATGCAGGACGCAGAGTTCTCAAACTCATTGGAACTGCGTTGACTCGTCGGCGTAATGTCCGTTGCGAGGGGGCATGGCTTGCTAATGCTCGGCGACGAAAACTTTAAATTCAAAGTAAAATATTTTTATACGTGTTGTCTGAGTCCGGTGTGTGGAGGGTGTTAACACTGCATACCAACGAAACGAAAGACGTCCTTTTTACGATGTCCCAAAATCGTGTCAGTACTCACTTGAAAGATTATGGGACAAGTTCGTCTGAGTAAATGTACTAGTGGGGAGGTGGGGGGGGGGTGGGAGGGGGGGGTCAAAAGTTCCCAGGCAACGCTGCCATAGGAATACATGGGACAGTGGCCTGGGAACTTTTGACCAGCCCTGTACGTGGCAGACCTAGATGATCACAGGGAGGGGGGGGGGGGGGGCAGCCACCCCCCCCCCCTTCCTTACGCACGTTTTACGGTATTCTGTACTCCTCATCCGGGACTGTTGTGTCAGTGGCGAAATTTCCGCTATATACCTACAAGTGCATACCTATAAAATAATTGTAGATTGAGTCCTTTCTTTAAAAGGACATTCATATAACGTGCAGAGCGCATACAAATGAGACACAACAAACTACTATTGAGAAAAAAAGAAGCAAAAATAAAGCGAAGGTAAACTTTATTTTTATTCGATACAAAAAAAAAAAAAAGACTTGGCGTGACGTGACATGCATGAGCGTCAACCAAGTGCATCACAGCTGAAACAGTTTTGATCTCAGTTCGTGTGGACCAAGCTCAGAGAACACTTTACGGCGCTCGGTTCACTCCGATTAAGATCAGTGCTAAATGAAAATGCACGTAAGTGAACACATCTAACAGAATATAATATCGCGGGATTAAAAAAAAAAGTAAGAAAGAAAAAGGATCACTCCGGCACCGAGTGTATATTTCAGTTGCCGGAGTGTATGCCGGGACGAGCCGTATTCCTGGTCTATCATCTCAAAATGCACATAATACGTGAACGAAAAGGCGTCGGGTTGGATCGGAGCATAGAGGAAAATAAACACCTGGAGAAAGCGTCGATCAACTCAATTGAAACCGGAGGTATCGGCTGAAAGGAGTACTGACACGAATTTAAAAAAAAATTCGGATTGTTGCTCTAAATAAAAGTACTGGTGTCGAGAAATATATAAAGAGTGTCGTAGTGCTTGGGAATGCATTGGATATATTTTTAATATCGCAACCATATAACAGAAATTTCGGTTTCGGTATTGAGGGGGGCGGCTTCTCAGTGACGTGTCAGAGCAGTGTGACATCACGGGAAAACAGCAACTGGCGACGTACTAACGGCAAATCTGTCATCTGCTCGCGGTGGACGTAAACAACGATGAGTGAATTGTCGTCCGGTGACCCTGACAGTGATTTCTGCGACTTATAGCTGCATGCAGGATGCAGAGCTCGCAAACTCGGGAACTGTCTTGACTCGTCGGGATGATGTCCATTTCAGTGGGGCTGGCGTGGAGTTACTCAGCGACGAAAACTTTAAAATGAAAATAAAATATTTTATAAGTGTTGCCTGGCTCCGCTGTGCGGAGAGCGTTCACACTGCATACCAAGGAAACGAAATATGTCCCTTTTGCGATCTTCCAAAATCGTGTCAGTACTCATTTACCACGTCATCACTACGTCAGAGCATGTTCTCGGCCAATGCTCTCGCACTCAAGAGGATGTAGGGCAGGTACTGAAGCAAAGGACAGGAAGGAAATGGCTTCACGGAGAGTTCCGCTTGCCAAGGCTGAGCTACGTCATGCGATGCCCTCTCCTATAGCTTACTTCTTCCTCCATAAACCGAAGACTCGACAGAGAGCCCGGAGAGGTAGTAAAGTACACGGCAGTGTCGAGATCCACGCCTCGGCGACAGATCTCGAAGGTTACGCTTTGACCCAATGCACGCGTACCAGAGACCAGGAAACTCGTCACGGAGGCTGCGTTTTAGAGACACCACACTATACATAGAGGTATACGTAGAGGGAGGAGGGACGGTGACTAGAGAGATGCATTAGTCTCCGAGCTCCATTTCGACCACCTCGTCGAGGAATGGCTTGAGCATGGGCAGGAAGACGCGCTCGACGGCGCGCAGGTCGTAGCCGCTGTCCACGTACACGGCTCCGGCCACGGACTGGAAGAAGTTCTGGATGAAGCAGCGACGCTTCTCCACACCGCTCAGCTGCTTCAGGGTCTACGGCAGGTCGTCCGGGAGGAGTGTGGGAGAGATACAAGAGCAAGGCGTTACCCGAAGTGAACGTTTCATTCATTCATTCATTCGTTAATTAATTAATTCGTTCATTCATTCGTTTGTTTGTTCATACTGTACACCAAGTGAGTGGAAGAAGCAGTATAATACACACATTCGTCGCACAAATATAAGTAATCATAAGTGACCAAAAATTGAAGGACACTTTGTACATTCCAAAGTGTGTTCGGCGAAAGCGTGTGGCCATTCCTCTGATTATGCCATGTCTTTTTTCTTTTACACTCTCAGTGGCATAAGACACAAACCGAATGGGTGCGTGTTTTCTTCTTTAATTTTTTACCGCGAATCGCAGCGAGACGCGAGACTCATCTTCCTCCGTTCGCATGCGTTAGTATTTTCTCGCACTTTGCGCATCGTGCAAACGCCATCCACGTTCCAACTCTTAGATTGACGAACCCTTTGTAAATTGGAAAGTGTATTCCGTGAACGCCTGGGTCCATTGAGACGGCGTCAGTCAGAATGATTGCAAACTCTGGGCACAGCGACGCTACGCAAGCAAAGCGCGAGTGCTATAGAGTCCGACGCCACCGGCGTCCGTCTGCGCATCCCGGCGGCCACCTGGCTCCGTGCCAGAGCTCGGATGGACGGACGGACGGACAGACGCCGGACGGAGGTTGGACGGACACCGGACGGACGTGAGCATGAGACAGTAAAGGCTTTCGCCTTAAAGATTACACCATCTCCCGCTAAAGGGAACCATGTGTAGATGCGAAGCAGCGGGCGCTAACGCTTACACTCGCGGCGGCGTTGACGCTGGCGCTCATCGCAGCGTTACACAGGAGAGAAACCTGGGGGGCGCAAAGCACGCAGTGATGGACCGGTGTTTCCTACTGGAGCATCCCAATCGCTGCTAATGGGCAATGGGAGACAGAAGACTCGGACTGGACACAGAGACCCGCAGTCCGCTTTTAGTTAACGCGCACGCTGCGAATTTTTTATCGTTCGACAACGCACAGGAGAAATCTCCCACCGGCACCACCTTGCAGGTCAAGATCCGTTGCCATATATACGGGGTGGCCAGTGAACGGTTGTGCAGCGCGAGCAGTCGGCTTTTTCAACCAATAAACTCACTAGCAGACGCTGCCTGCGTCGGCGTCGCGAGGCGAGAGAGGGGGAAGCGTAGGAGAGGGGAAGACGCGCATGCGCAGTGGGGGTGTGGACGCCGCGGCCAGGGATGCCTAAGGAGAGAGGGGGAGCGTAGGAGGGGAGAAAGGGAGGGGACGCGCATGCGCAGTGAGGGTCTGGCCTCCGCGGGGGGAGGGATGCCTACAGGAGAGAGAGGTGGAGAGGAGGTTTTTTATTTTTATTTTTTAATCGGTTGGCGCATGTGCAGTGGGAATGTGGAAGGACGGACGGACGGACGCCGGACGGACACCGGACGGACGTGAGCATGAGACATTAAAGGCTTTCGCCTTAATATTCCAAAGTTCCACTATAGATTTAAAGTTAAACGGGCATTGAAATGAAGCAATAGATCAGTTTAGACTGTAAATTGTACTCCGTAAACTCTACTTTCACTGATTTCACCATCATACAGACTTGCTAATAGAATAATAGAAGAGATATTTGAAGTCAAAGCTTCCTTTTCAAAATATCGCTGTGAAATATCCGCGCATGTGCGTCGTCTTGGTCTCGCGTAAATCAAATTGTGCTTTTTTTTTTCATGTTTTAGCCACGTTGGCTAAACGAAATTTCCTGAAACTTCGCAAGTCAAATCTGTGTCCTCCTCAAGGGGCAATTTTGCCGATTAGGAACTGCGTAGACCCTAGTAGGCGCTGCCGAAATCCATGACGTCACGGGGTTTTGTGGAGCTCCAAGGTGGCCTCGCCACCCGCAATTTCTGTTATCTCGCTTACCAAGCGCCCTCTCGCGGCATGCGCACACGGCGGTTTCGGTATCGTGAAAGAGCAATTTACTAAACAAGAAAAAAATCGTTTTTCTCTGTGTCACTCCAAGCCCTTTAAAAATATGATTAATTGAATCATGGGGCTCAGTGTTGTGAAACTGCAGTGGGGGTCGCGGGAGGAAGCCGTGGTGGATGCCTTGAGATTATGGTTCTTGTCATATTCACCCGAGCCATTCATGGTGCACAAGCATTTGTACATTTCGTTCCCATTGGAAATCGACCACCGTGACCGGAAATCGGTTCGTTGACTACGAGCTTTGCGGTTCAACGTCATATCCGCAACGATAAAGGGAAGTGCGCTATCTTAACAATGCATTAAATTCCTGTGGTATCTTAGATCCAACTACAACACATCGGTTGTGCGCGATAATATGGTTTCGCGCGATAAGAATGGCTAGATATATAAAGTAATTCATCGTACTTAAGCTCGAGTTAAATTTCGCGACGAGTTTGTTAGATACGAATCCCTTATATCCGGTGAAGAAAAAGAAGCTACTCCGATCTCTTTGTCTCAATGTGCCGGCGCTGCACACGAAACGCAAGATGTTTCCAGAATCACCAGGCGAGGCGGCCTAACCGCGGCGACACCGAATTCGATATAGCGAATGCCCAATTCGTTACGGTGGCAGCGGGACTGGACGACATGTTCAATAACCAGTTCGTTGTAAGAGAGCGTGTGAATTGCGTATGCAACCGAAATAGCATGCATACGAACTTCGGTCAGTGAAATTCTCGTGTTCGATAAAGCGAATGGTTCGTCTTATCCGTATTCGTTATATGCGGCTTCGATCGTATCATAGCGTGTTCTTGCGAGAGTTTGTATCACCTGTACGTCCTTGACGTTCTTGATGTACTCGTTGAGGTGCTCCCAGTCCCGGCGGTCGTCGATGAAGACGGCCTCGTGGAAGCCGTTCCGCACGGCGAGCAGCGCGTACACCTCCTGGCACTCGACCAGGGCGCGCCTCTGCGCCAGTTGCTCCTTGGTCTTGACGGCGCAGTGCTCGAGCAGGTACTGCGAGATGATGAACTTGAGCACGTAGTCGCCCACGTAGTCCAGGGGGTCGCAGAAGGTCTTGTTGTTGGGACGCTTGCTCTGCTTGTAGGTGCGGTGCAGCAGAGCACGGAGCAGAGTGCCTGCGGTGCGGAGAGGAGGGTGGGCGTGTCAAGTATACCAGTGGCGTAGCCAGGGGGTGCCACACCAGGCCCGTGCCCCCCCCCCCCCCAAAAAAAAAATTTGTTTTTCATGGCAGACATAGCGCAAAATGACCATTTGCCCGCCTGGCCACCAGTTCAGATCAAGGAGGTGCCCCCCCCCCCCCCCCCCGAAAAAAATTTCTGCCTACGCCCCTGAAGTACACTCGGTTACAACCTAAGCGAAAATGCCAACTCCGCCCACAGCCATCGCCCTCCTTCCCAAAGAGAATTTGCATAAGTTCTCCATGCAATCACGCTTACTCATTGTCGTGACGTCAAACACTTCTCGAGTTCACCTTAAAACGGGCGCCAAGTGAACGCAGACATCGCATTCAACAAAAAATGGGCCAGCTATACTCACTGGTGATGCGACGACTGAGGAGAAGACAGCGGAGCTGCTGGCGTTCCCGTCCTCCTTACCTCCACTTCCCTCTCACACCCCTTGCTATATTATACATAGGTTGCACGGACGTCACATCCGGGAATGAGAGGACCGAAATCCGCCATGTTTAAGAACATCTGGAATCGTAGTCGGGAGCCTTGCAGCGGCGAGATGTGTTTTTCGGACGCGCCATCGGCTACACCATAACTATTTGCGCTATTTTCGGATGCAGAACAAGATGTGGAACTTCTGCTTCGAAAGGCAAGGCACAGCCACGCGTTAAAATGTTTAGTTTGCCCGCGATTATAATAAATCCGTGCGCGCCAACAAGGGTGTCCGAAAAGCGCCGTAGCACTCGGCTGCATTAACAGAGGAGACTTGAAAAAAGAGAAACACATTTGTCTCTGCAGTCTTTACTTAATCGCAGGTAAAGGCATTTTCGAGGTATGCCCAGGTTTAACACGTTTACTGACGTGATTACGTCGCTTCTCCATAATGCTGCCTAGATTCGAAGCGATGTACACACGAGCTTTCCCCCTTCAATTAACGTGCCTCGAATTAAGTTTGGCCTAACGGTGCAACATATATGAACGTGTTCTTTTTCAAAGCAAAACTTGTGAATTTAATGAACGACGTACGCGAACCCCGAGTGAGCATCGAGCCTACTCCTGAGCCGCGGCCGTTATGACCGTACTGCCGCAGCATCTGCGCGTTCTCACCGCTGTAAAAAGCGACGGAAAAGCAAGCTCGATGCCGTCGTAGCGGGCACGCCGTCCACGGAGCCTGGAACGGGGTCCAAAGAAGCATTTGCGCCTCCCAAACAACACCAACACTTGCCCCACCGCGATGCAACACGGGTTCGTACCCGTCAAGACAAAATCCTGTCGACGCCCATGCGTCTGGACCACGGTCTGGACAAAGATGAAGTTTTACTTCGACCGTAATGTGAAAGAGCGTCGTTAGTTAACTTCGCTAAGATCGATGACACGCTGCGATAGAAGCTGCTTTGCTGCTAAGCTCTTCTCCCATCCGCTGGTGAAGTAGTGTAGTTGTGGCCGTCCAACAACCTGTAAGTTCATTTGTTGCAGCATGACTTGACTTGTTGAAAACACCAAATAATTCACAATGTCGCCGTGCGTCACGGCAGGCAGCAGGTCGACGTATCGGTACAGCGTACTTACCGATGCGCAGATCGTAAGAGTCGATGCCATCCCACATTTCTATTTCAGCTCGGTAACGTACCCGAGTCGGCCCCACGAACTCTTCAAAGTACGGCGGGCAAAGCGCGTGCACGTTTTCTTTCGTCATGTCACTCAGAATAAATCAAACAACGCCGACAAGCTCCGACGCGCCGCACCAGCTCCACGCGCAGCCCGACTGAATGTTCTTAAACATGGCGGTCGCTCGCTTTGCAAGCCGGAAATGACGTCACGTGCAACCCATGTATACACTGTACTAGACTACGCTATGCTTTACCCTCTCGCTTCCGCCTCCCTAACCCTTTCCCACACTACGTTGTACTATACACGGCTATGCTATGCTTAACCTTCTCCTTTCCCTCCTCACTACCCTTTCCCACCCTCTTGCTATACTATACTATACCAGGCTATGCTATGCTTTACTTGCTCCTCCTCCATTTTCTCCCCATCAGCCTCACATCACTCCTACTCATCCTCACTTTCCCACCCCTTTGTTATACTATACCTCTATAGCTGTACACGTTGTTCGGAACGAAGCGTCGTGGTGCATGGCAAAGCTACTGCAGCTTCGCCCTCAACTGGATGGAACTCGGACGGGCCACGTCATACATGTCACGTGACAACCTGTTACGCTGTCCACGCAGCTTCCTGCTACGACATCTCGACCGCCTTGAGCATATTCAAGCACTTTCTCTCTTCCTCGCTCTGTACTCGTTCTGTCGCCCATCCGAGTCACTGCATCCCACGCCGCACAAATGGGCGCACGTGTTTTGGGAGTGGAGCGGAAGAGGATGAAGAGAGCGCGTGCCGGCCGAGTTACTGCGTTAATGATGACGATAGTTGTCTGTTCGCGACTAACGGAGTTCCTCCGAGCATACACTGCTCCGCTGCTAAAAAATACAGGACACACGACGTCGAGTGCAACTTCGTGCGTCTTGTATTGTTCGTTCTGTGGCATGTCCGTTTTCACTTAGCGCACCTCGTTTTAGATGAATGTTTAGAACGAATCACGAACGCTTTAGGGGTACTATCAGAACTCTGACAATGGGAGAGCCATAAAGATGTCCCAGTTACTAAGAGAAACCAAAAGAAAAGGCAGGGAATTTGACCATGCTTTGGCTTGGGATTTTAAGAGAAGAAAGATCGAGTAAAAAAAATCCGGCAGATCCCACACATTGTGAGAATCGATGTAATGCGAAGCAGCCACCAAAGAGCTGCATACATCGCCTTGTATGTCTTTGACGCAAATGAAGTCATTCATGTCATGACATTTAGTTAATTGATATCACATGTTTGTCATGCACGGATGCATGTACACTCTAGTATATTACCATGCTAATGAAACATGTATCCTGGTATATACAATGGATGACCTGTCACTTATAGTCGTAACGCACTCATGCCATGCCATACCAATTTCGGCATATATCCAGTTAACTAAACGGCCGCAAGCACACCATGAGCGTGGCATTAAGTCATGTCGTACATGACATGCATGCCATGATCTTCATGTTACCGCCTGTCATTTGTATGTGTCATACAGTCACGTCACGCAATACCAAGTTTGGTACATTTCAAGCTAGCGAAACGGCCGCGAGCGCACCATGACCTTGATATGTAAGACATGTCGCACATGACATGGATGTCATGGTTTTCATGTTATGACCTGACATTTATGTTCGTCATACAGTCATGTTATGTGATACCAATTTTGATATAAATCGCATTAACTAAACAGCCAGGAGAGCACAAAGTGTTAGGCGTCTAGATAGGTGTATACCAGGGTTGCCAGGTACTCAGAGAGCAACCCGCCAAATTCAGCCTCAATAACAGCCCAAAAGTAGCCAAATGTAATTAATAAAAATAGCCCAAAATAGCCTAAAAGTATTCATCATAGAAAAAGGTTTCTGTTTATTATTTTAATACAGATAGAGTTTATAAATGAACAAAACAATGAAATGAAGCAACATTAACAAATAAAAGCCAGATTAAAACAAGCAACACCTTTTGTAGAGAGTTACCGATATGACATACATGTCTTCTAGTCTGCTGCTCCTCAATGCAAGAGCGCATATCTGCTGCAAAAAGCAGGAAACGGAAGTGAAATACCGCCTTGCTTGCTGGAATTTGTATTTTATTGTTGCTCTTTGTGGGTAGATAATCAACTTTATGAAGGGTCTAGCGAGTTAATTTGTCTCTCTTCTTCGAAATGAGGCCATAATCTCAGGATTGTAGCCAAAGGAAAGGGGAACCCCATGGAGGAGAATGGCTTGTTTATTACTTAACGCGAATAACTAAAGCTAAACGATGCGCATCACATCGAACGCTTCTGTCGGAACTCATTTCAGGTGAAACAAATGCAAAGCGGTAAATTGTATCCTTTAAAACCAACGGTGATGCATAGAGTTGGTGATTGCAGGCATAACGCTTAAAAATCTTTTAAGCCTCTTGGCGTGTGCTTTCATTTACACTTTGATTGAAATCCACCAATATAATTTATCCGCCGTGAGAATGAACGACTCAGCAGCCACGCGAAACCGGCAAAGGAAGCTTCGCTTTGAAAGGAAAGGAATGCATTATTACTGACAGCCGCAACTGTCTGGTGAAGGCTGCTGATACCTAAAGAATGCAAAAGGACAGGGAAAGTATAGTAGAAAGAATGAATGAAAGATAACTATACACGTAAACACTTGATTCACATCGACACTGAGGCACAACAACCTACACAGAGGAGAAAAAGCACTGGAAAATGAGCGTTTGAAGCGAACGCAGGTAATAGCCCAAAAGTAGCCAAATAGCCAACGACCAAAAAGTCCCGCCAACTCCAGAAAAAAGTAGCCCAATTGGCTATTTATAGCCCAACCTGGCAACCCTGGTAGATACGCTCATAGTCGCCTCAGTTCACTAAGAAATGCTTCGCATTTGAAAACAGAAATAAGCTGTGAGTGCGAACACACACAACACGAGCTCGAACCGGTAGTTAACAGATGCTCGTCAAGTCCGATCGTCTTGTGAACTAGCGCAATGCGCGGCTTGCCTGGCCTTCAGCATGCACGAAACCGTGGGGCGTACAAGTGCGCTGATTGCTGTATTCGATAACACTCGTGAGGCGCTCCAGATAATTCACTCTACCATACACAAACACGTGTAGGTCGCTGGTTTTAGGTCGGGATCTTGAACGTCCTGGCAAATTTCGTCAGAGATTCTAACATTGCTGCTCAGCCAAACTTAACGATTTATGTAGTAGCAACGACCCTTTATGTTTTAATATGCGCAGTATTTACATTAGCCGAGAAAAAGTACTTAAGGTTTGTGCGGAAACCAGCGAGCACGAATGCCTTTCACGGGAAGAGAAGCGCGCCACGATTCTGTGGACGGAGGTGACTTTAGAGCGCAGTTCTTAATTAAGGCCTGACCACACGTACCCGTTGCAGCGTGTCAGCGCGCGTCTTTTTGACGCGGCGCCGCTCTCTCTCCCTATGGAGAGGGAGGGCGCGCAGTTTCGCGTAGCCACGCGCCCTCTCTCTCCATAGGGAGAGGGCGCGGCGCCGCGTCAAAAAGCCACGCGCTGACGCGCTGCAACGGGTACGTGTGGTCAGACCTTTAGGCACCCGTTCCGGCGTTGAGCGGCGTCGCCGTCGCCGTTGCTGTCGGTGGCGTAACTGATAAGACATGAAAAATTAAAATAAGAAAAAAAATACGCAGGATTTTTTTTTCTTGTGTTGTGATGGAGTAAAAGACTCTTCGTAGGCGAAAGCCATGTTGTTCTTCTCACTCGACTGTATTAATCATCACCCTTTCCCGATAGCTTTCGCATTGGCTTTGGGATCGAAGGTATTGCAAGCTATTTTTTGTTCACCTCACGTGGTTTTGCATTGCCTCAGGGATTCCACCTATCTTTGAGCAAGCGACGATGTCGTGCGATGACGTCACACATTTTGACGATCTGGGACGGCGTCGTGACGTCACAGGGTGATGTCGTTGATGGCGTCATATGGGATTGAGGTAGCGCACGTGACATTAAGGTACTGTAACATTTGCAACGCCGACGGCACATATGCATCCACTTGAGTGTCTTGTGACTTTTGAGCGACTCTCATTAGTTTCTTTTTTTTTACCATTCGTGAAGTCTCGCGAAGCATCGTCAGGTCTCGCCAAATCTCGAAAAAAATCACGCCATATCCACGAAGTGAATGATGATGAGTGGGCGAAGCTCGATCGTTTTCATCCATGGCAGAAAGAGAATGTGTGGTCTGGAACGCGCTTATACTTCATGGTCATCAGCATCATCGTCATCGTTATCACATGTAGTGGGTACATTCCACTATACTGCGTCATCGTCATCTTTGTCACGTGTAGTGGGTACATTCCACTATACTGGAACGCGCTTATACTTCATCGTTATCACGTGTAGTGGGTACATTCCACTATACTGCGTCATCGTCATCTTTATCACGTGGAGTGGGTACATTCCACTACACGTGGCTACCTACCTACCTACCTACCTACCTACCTACCTACCTACCTACTACTACAGACTACAGAGGAGGGACAGACCCACACCCTAAGGAGCTTCGCCCCTAAAATTTCTCTACTGATGGTAGTACATGTAAGGCAGAGGTCTCAAACACGCGGCGCGCGAACCTTGCGCTAGCGGCCCGCGGCTTCACACGGAATAAAGTTTTGTGACATTGCTAAATAGTACTCGCATTATTTCCCCGTCTATTGCAATTGATAGCGCTTTGAGACACGTGACTGGTCTTAAAGCATATTTTTTTTTCGTGGAATGGTAAAGAAGAAACTAATGAGGGTCGTTCAAAAGTCACGCGATACTCAAGTGAATGCGTATGTGTCTTCGGCGTTGCAAATGTCACGGTACCTTAGTGAAGGAAAAAAAGTAAGTTTAAGGGCTCGTTTGCATTGTTAAACACAATATTAATGAGAACTAACAGACAATGATGCCAAGGAAAGTATTGCGAGAGATTATTGGTCAGGTTCCAGCTCGTAATAAGATCACGTGCTACGTGACGCGCCAACTGGCAACACTCGCCGCAATGGCAACAGGCGGCGCTGACTGACGCTCCTTCGTTTAAATGCACATATGTACCCGATAAAGTGGACGGAGGGATGGCCGCCACCGTAGCTCAGTGGTAGAGCATCGGACGCGTTATTCGAAGGTCGTAGGTTCGGTCCATGCCGCGGTGGCAAGTTATCATTTTCGTCCACTTTTCTTTCTCCACATTTACATTACAATTACTTCTAATAACATCCCCTATACTTTCCTTGGCATCATTGTCTGTTAGTTCTCGTCAATACGGTACCTTAATGTCATGCTACGTCAGTGCCACATGACGTCGTCAATGACATCACCCTGTGACATCATGACGTTCCCAGATAGCCAAAACGTGTGACGTCATCTCAGGATACCGTCACTTGCTCAAAGATAGGTGGATACCGGGGCACTCCATGCGATCACTATGAGTCGAAACATCACCGTGGAACTAAAACTCTGTATTTTAAAATCGGCGTCCAGATTTGGTCATGGTGGAAATCAGTGTGGGTGTGTTTTTCAAAACCTGACGTCAAGTCCCCTTCAGAAATGACCCATATATGGCTTATGGGAAAGGTGTTCTCTCCAATGGCAACGTTGACATTTTTTTCAAACTCTTCTCATCTTTCCACTCCCATTTCCCTTTCCCCCAGCGTAGAGTAGCCAACCGGACTGCTGTCTGGTTAACCTCCCTGCCTTCTCCCTTTTGCATTCCTTCCTTCCTGTTCAAACTCTCCGTCGCCGCCGCCCTCTATCCCGCCTCCCTCGCTCCCACTATCTTCACTGTCCCGGCCCTTGTGGGACTAAATTTTTTGACTGCGGCCCGCTAGCTGAGGTGAGTTTGACACCCCCCGACGTAGAGCTTTCTTTTTTGATATACAACGAGACAAGCGCTCGTCAGGAAGGGAGAAATAAAGACATCCGCGACTCAACTCTTTGTCTTGAACTCGTATCCTCCAAGCCTCTCGTTGACGAACTTTTCCGGGTACTCCATCTGAAGCTTGATCACCAGCTCGGGCTTCAGCACGAAGTGCGGGTGAGTGGTTCCCGCGTATGAACCTGGTCACAGAGAAGAGAGAGAGAAAGATGGATTTTAAAGTCCCTTTAGCCAACGCTAAGGAAAGCCACGGCCGGACTCGACTCCCCTCTCCACTAGAAAAAGAGTCGATCATGCAGCACGTGACGTCACGAACGCCATGGCAAAATGGCGGTCGTGGGCGGTGGACGAGGCTTAGAGTGGGCGACATCTACGGCTTATTTTGCACTTAGATATTTCAGTGCAGTCCATTTTTCATATACCTTACAGGCACAATAGACCCTCGAAGAAAGAGAAAATGGACAACCTCCCGTTTGTAGCACGAAGCCACAAGAAAATCCATACGGATTTATCAGAAAGAAAATTCGCAGGTGTAAGTTGTACCTTGTAAAAAATTGGCCGCGTATCTGCGTGCTTCGCTGCAAATGTCGTCGAAAGACGATAGTCTTGTGCCGGCCGTACTACTATGTTTTGCCTTGCCTCAGACAGCGCCTACTCTACGTTGAATTGGCTGCATCTAGCTGGCATTGATAAAATAGAGGAGGCGCTGCGCGAGATATGGACCCCATTGACAAACATGAGCTTCTGCTGAACCAAGGGCATTACACCGTGACCAAGGGCCACTGCCAGCGGCAGCACCTTATCGTCGGCACAGGGCTTTTTTCGTGCAAAGCGTCGCAGTTCGTGCACAGCGTCGCATTTGCAGCGCAGCCTAAAAAAACACTAGGGTCTTTAGAATTGCATAACTATGTATTTTCTAATAAAAGAACACACGACCTGACACTTGCATATTAATGTTGCGCTTCAGGTATGCGTAGCATTTGCTTTTTGATCGAATATGTTCACAAGTATGAACGCAAACACCAGTTCAAGATGGCTGGGCGTTCAGTAAGTGGTTAAACTTTGGCCGAGTGGCTGAATCAGGGGACGTCGGACAGACAGCCAGACCAAAATTTTGGCGTTCAAGTATCCCAAGAAAGACGATCGTCTTTAAAAGCTTGTTAGTTGCCGAAAAATTCGCTAGCTTCCTGTTTAGCTCAAGTGGTAGAGCGAGCGCCCCGGAAAGGCTTTGGGCCTGGGTTCGAACCCTGGACCAGGACGAATTTTTCGGCAATTAAGAAGCTTTTCTTTTTGAGAAATCCGTACGGATTTGCCTGTGGCTTCGTGCTACAAACGGGCGGTCGTCCATTTTCCCTCTCTTAACCCCTGCGCCACCTTGCGGGCTGCCGCAAAACTCATTTGCAGTAGCATGGCCTCCGAGATTAGCCGGCGGCGCGCCGTCGGCTAATCTCGGAGGCCACGGCAATAGACCATCTACTGCCATTTTTCGTTCAAAATCGCATATTGTTGGGCGACCGTGTCATGGCCCCTTTAGGCGTATTTCAAGCTCACCGTTCTCGTGCGGCGCTCTCATGGCGGATGAGCCAGCCGCTGGCTTCGGCGCGTCTTTCCAAACAGACTCGACAACCTAAGGAAAAGTAAGAAAGAAAAACAAAAAGAAAAGCATTTATGGAAACGCAATGCTTTCGAAAGTTGACTCTGCGTCATGCTCTCATGTACCATTCGTTCATTTCATCACTCTATATGCGTGCTGTATAGCTTCGAAATAGGTATATACAATATACGTTAATTTAACACGAGCACAAGTCTTTTTGTTGAAGCGTTGTTTCCGGTGGCATTCAGCTGTTCAGCGACTTCGCATCATTAGTTCGCACGCATGGCGTTCGTTATTAATTGTGGCATTGACCCTGGTGCTTCGCCCTCTCAACTGGCTGACGGTTCCGTTGCAAGTTCGAGTTTATTGTTATTATCGTGCGTGCAGAAATGAAATTACATACACCAGGAGCTACCAATGTAGGAAATTTAATGCGTACACTCTTAGAAAAAAAGGTTGGCATATTCACTAACTAAGTACTACCACTTTACTTGTCACAGAATCCACTAACCAGCTAGTAAATGCAGCTAGTAAAAGTAACCCTAGTGAAAAGCACTACCTCGTTGGGCTCGTAACAAACACTAGCCCAAATACTAACAGGCTGGGTAAAAGCACTACGTCGATGGGTAGTTAAAAGTACTACCTAGTTGGTTAAAGGCACTACGTCGTCGGGTAGTGGAAAGTACGACCGTGCTAGTTAAAAGTACTACCTATTTAGTCAAAGGCTTTACTTCGTCGGGTAGTGGGAAGTACGACCTCGCTAGTTAAATGTACTACCTCCTTGGGTAGTTATAAGTACTACCTAGTTAGTTAAAGGCACTACTTCGTCGGGTAGTGGAAAGTACGACCTCGCTACTTAAATGTACTACCTCCTTGGGTAGTAAAAAGTACTACCTAGTTAGTTAAAGGCACTACTTCGTCGGGTAGTGGAAAGAACGACCTCGCTCGTTAAATATACTACCTCGACGGCTAGTTTAAATTGCTACCTCGGTAGTTTAATGCACTACTTCGTCGGGTAGTATCATGTATGAAATAGCTAGTTACAGGTACTGCCTCCTTGGGTAGTGAAAATAGCTACCTCTGTAGTTAAAAGCACTACCTCTTTTGGCAGTCAAAAGTACTTCCAAGCTAGCTGAAGGCACTACTTCCTTGGAGAATTCACTGCCTGACAAGTTAAAATCACTGCACTTTTGGGTAGTTAGAAGTACTCACTAGCTAGTAAACGTCACTAACCAAAGTACTGATCAGGTAGCGACAAGCATGCTCGTAAACATCACCACAAAACTATTCAACTATTCACATTCTGACAGAGGCACAAAGATAAAATGTGATGCTGCAGTGCAAACTCACGAAGTGCTTTTATGCAATGCAGTACATGAACAGAAGAGACAATCCAGAGAATACAGAAATTTTATTTACTTTTTTTCTGGTGATACCACTCTTTCTTATTGCAGAAATCGCCCGCATGATCACCAAAGATGGACCTTTCGATGCCGGTAGTTCACAAAAATGCTCCACCAGATCGAACGGGTTCTTATTTTGTTGATCGTACTTGATATTGAACACCAAATACATCTCTAAAAGTAACATGAAACCAGCGATGGAGTCTACCACTTCAAGCTCAAGTCCCTCGAACACCGCACAAAGAACCGTTGCGCCATCGATGTCCTTTGTGATGAGGGATGGGTAAATGCCCTGTAACAAGATCACAAAGCGTTAGCACACAAAAGCAAAATATTAAGCAATTAGTTATTTCTTACCGGCCCTTCCAAAAAGTGTGGCTTTTCTTTCACTAGAAATGCTAGAAGGTCCACCACACCGATGGCAAAGCGGTCTGCAAAGAGAGAAATTCACAATTGAACCTGATGCTCTGAGAACAAGCCATGGCAGAACAACCAGACAAATAACAGAAGGCTCATGAAAAGCAAGGAACTTGGAATATGCTTGAGCTTTGCAAGTGGCAATAGCATAAAAGGCCTTGTTCACGTCGCCTTCTCAGCTGCCAGACTTGCTTCGCTTCTTGTTCTATGCTCATAAAATTGGCCGTTTCGAACTATCCTAGAATGCCTACAGCTGCTCACTATGCCATAATTATTCCTCTTACGAACTGGTGAAATACCCAATACGCGTCTGTAAGAAACCATGCACACGAGCCAGCCGCAAGCTTTGTTGATGCTGTTGCCGGTAAGGATGATTAACTCTTTGACAGTATTTTTTTAGCGACATGCGTCCCAAAAAATGTGTATTTTTTAGTGCTGAATTAAATTCTTCAGATGAATCTATTTAGGAAAAAAAATTTTTTTTGGATGACCATAAAGTGACATAAAAATCATTTGAGTTGTTACATACACATGCCTTATTCGCAAATAACAGGAAGCGAAATCCTAAAAAAGTGCAAGAGGGTAACAAGCGGTCACCCTTAGAGAAATTGGACACCAGATAGCCATTACCTTTGAGGGCGCGAGAAGTAATAACCGCCCGAAGGACGAAACGAAAACCAGTTGTACCACCGCGCGCTTGGATGCGCAAGCGAAACGTGGCGTGCCACTGTGGAAAGAAAATAAAAAGAACCATGGAGAGACGGGTGTTTGTTTACCTTCCGCGGCGACGAACTCTGAATGCGTCCGTGTTCTCAAAGCCCTCAAACCACGTGGCGCTGGTTTGAGAGCTTTAAAAACACTTCTTGATTTGATAGTTGATCCACTACACCATAATTATGCTGTAGTGGAGCACTGCGTACGTGTAATCGCGATGTGAAATATAATAAAATTCTGCAGACGACTCACCCTGGAGTACGGCGAAGGAATGAAGTTGTCTCGTGGAATTGCGCGCAGCCATTTTCTGCGCAGTTCGTCCTCTTGCGGAAGTCTAAAAGCACGCACCTTGCACGTCGAGTCGTAATTTCCACGGCACTGAGGGACGCAACACTTGTTCGACATGATGAAGTCAATGCACGACACACAATACAGCACTCACGACGTCGCAAAAACGGGACATTGCACTGAGGGGACCGACGTACCATCGTGCGACACCGAGAAGCAAACTGAGGTGCACGCTGTTTCACCGCACGATCTGTCCTCCGTCAATGAAAATAGAGCTCTTCTGACTGAACCATTTCCCCGTTGGAAGCTGATAATTCACTGAAATTTAACTTTCGTATGATTAATGCAGCTTTGTTTGGGCTTTTGTGTTTCATTATTCAGACAAATGCAGGCAGTTTCTAAATGACTACTAGCGCACGTGTCTCAATTTGTATCCATCCGCGCTTAACCCCAAAAGCGGGTGGCCGGGAAAGCCGGTTTTCCCAACACCACCTTCTTTTCCCCGCCGCCGCCGGTTGGTGACGTCAGTACTCGGAATGCGGAGAGCCCTTCGGCCTTGAAAGTCTAGGTGGTGTTGAGCAGACCCGAATACCCCCTCTCCCATCCTCTCTCGCATTCCTTTTCTTTCACTCCCCACACCCCACACCTCACTTAGTAGTCAACTAGTTAAAAACACCAAGTGAACTTTCTGGTTAGTGAAGGGAGCACTTTACGACCTTTACTAACTGCTGGCTAGTAAAAAGATTTCGCGAAGGTAGTAAAATACGCTCGAAACTAGTAAAGTCTTGCTTTTACTAACCATTTACTAACTTTTTTTCTAAGAGTGTAGATGAGAGTATTACAGCAGCAAAAATACACCAGGGCGAACAAAAAAAGATGACAAAAATACGTTCTGGCCTGAACAACTTCTGATGAACAGAAAGCAATAAGTAAGCTGTTAAAACAGCTCTGTACAAATAATACAAAAATAAACACCTAAATATCTAAATAACGCTTCGTCATACACATCACACTGACGAAAAAAAAGTACAAATATATTTAAAAAAAATTGGCCGCGTATCTGCGTGCTTCGCTGCAAATGTTGTCGAAAGACGATAGTCAAATTTCCGGAAGGGAGCAGTGGGAGACTTTACTCGCCAGCGCGGATCTGGGGGTAGAGCTGTGCGCCGCCGCGCCGCGCCGCCGCCGCTGCCTGTTTTTGCTCACGCCGATCGCGCCGCCGCCGACGTTTCCAGAGTAAGCACGCCGCCGCCGCCGCCGAGCAAAGATTTCGGCGCGCCGCCGGTAGTCTTTCATTTTAACCCGAACGGGAAATCGGGGCATCAAATACATCACTTCACTGGGCAAGCTTTTCTCGATGTGTCGGTGCAATGAACTCTCCAGTTCAGCCGCCGCTGATTGGAGAAAGCTCGGCCAGCAGCGCGCCCTCTCTTTCCGATTCTTCCTCTTCAACGTCATTATGACGTCACGAAGTTTTCACAACTCTTGACTCAAAGTAGAGGAACGGAATGCGCTTCAACCATAGAGGGGGAAAAAACAGTCGAGAGCACGCCTAGCATATCTATAAGTCAACCTCCTCTGAAGCCACTACCACTTTCGTGCTCGTGTCGCAATTACCATCATGCTTTCCTTTGTTTTCCTTTTTCTTGAGGAGCTCATGAGTAAGTAAAAGAAAATTCACGAGAGCGCGCGCCTCATGTCCACAGACCAACCTCCTCCGACGCCACTACCCCCTCGTGCCCTAAGCTCTGGTCAAAGTTTCCAGCATCCTCCTGTTTCATTTTTTATGGCTAGGGAGTAATTCTCGATGTGTCCCCCCTAGTGGACTGTCCATTTCGGCCACAGCTGATTGGCTGGAGTGCGGTGACTAGTGCGCTCCCTGTTTCCGGATCTTCTTCCGAACGTCAATTTTGATGTCACAAAGTTTCACACCTCTCGACTCTAATGAGAGGGACGGAATACGCTTCAACGCAACGAACGCAGCGCCCAGACATCAGCTTTTGGGCGTACATCTCGGAGGCTGTGCATAAATTCTGATTGCCTAAGCCATCGAATTAGGTTAAATTCTGCCGCCCGTCTAACGCGCCTGCGAAAGTCGGTACGCATTCCCTGCGTGGTTTTCAAACATCTGGGACACATTCATAAGCAAGTTCAGACTTGAAAGTTCCTGTTCATGTAAATTTCGTCCACTTTCTTTTTACGCTCGGAATGTGCTGGCGGGTTCGGTGCATTGACGTGATATATATATATATATATATATATATATATATATATACACACACACACACCTAGGGTTCAACGTCGCAAAACCGCGGTAAAATTGAGGGACGCCATAGTGGAGGGCTCCGGAAATTTTGACCATCTGGTATTCGTTAACGTGCACTATTATCGCACAGTACACGAGCCTCTATTATTTCTCCTCAATCGAAATGCGACCGCCGCGGCTGGGATCGAATCCGCGACCTTCGGGTCAGCAGTCGAGCACCCTAACCGCTACGCCACCGCGGCGGACGCATCGACGTGGTCAAGAGCAAACGTCACGGCCAACCGCTTTTTCGAGTAACTGAATGCGCTCTGCCGAAATGGACTGTGGACATCTTCTGATGACACATCGAGAATAGCTCCCCGGAAGTTGCCATATATATTTCTTTCCTCCAGAAGTCTCAAGAGTATTGCCTGACCTCAACGCTGCGGCGTCCTACAGCCCTAAAGGGAGACGACCGAACTCGCTGGATAACATATTTGTGGAGTCTCGGGCCTACTACATAGTGCATAAATAAATCAAATACATAAGTAATATATATCGACGGTTTAATGCACTTTTTCCCTTACTTTTTTTACTCGAGTAAGTCGATAAATAAATAGAGAAGTAAAGGCAATGAAACACTTAGAATAACCGATAGCTGAGCTATAGTTTGTACACTGTAAAAAAAAATCTCGTGAAAAAAACAGAAAATGCATGGCAAATTTAGTGACATAACAGTTCTGTTCTTGTCTGTTTTCTGTATTCCATTTCGCAGTAATTTTGCGTAAATTGTCTGTTATTGCTTTTCTACAGAGATTTTTCGTTCCTGATTTCTTCCTAGAAAACAGGCTTTTTGTATTTGCACACACTTTTTCTGTTATTCTAAAGACTTTTTTTTCTTCCTAGTACCGAGTTCAAATAACTAAGTAGTGCACGCTTTGTTCTCAATGGCTTCTAGAATCCACAATGCTTTGCGGCATTGCCTGTAACTTTATTGTAATTCGGCATAGGCACCGTACGCCTTTCATTTCCTTCTTCACGTTCGTTACCCTCACAGAACCTCTTAACAGAAGGCACATGCCGCGACCGCCAACATGCAGCTGGTGTTTGTCGACTTTGGCATTAATTTTTCTCAAAGTCTGAATTTTACTAATTTGCAAGATGGTCAGTGTCGGCTTCACACTTGGCTCTAGAAAGGGCTTTTATTATACCAAGTGTAACACTTTTGCAGCGGATGAAGCACGATAGCGTAATTTTAGGCATATTGATGTGATGTCCAACGTCTTGAGAGCTCTGCCCGGGAATGCGCATATAAGTATTGGGTGCACTTACGCGACAGTTGGAATGTCCCTGGAACGTGAATGCAGCGCTTTCAGCACTCGCATGTGCCCATCAGCAAAATCCACGAGTGCATGTCAAGAAAAGGAAAATGCTTGTATCGATCACTACCAGACTTTTAAGTGCGGAGCAATTTAAGGGCCCGGGCTGTCGTATGCAGTCATCGCATGCTGTCATCGTATGCAGGGCCGTAACTAGCGGGGCGTTGAGGGGGGTTATGACACCCCCCGAAATTTTTTAATGCTTTAGCCTTTCAGGTGACACTAAAGTATTTACACGCCTTCACATCTGACCACCAGTTGCCAAAGTTAGCCGCTCTACAAAAAAACACCCCCCGAAAAAAAATTCCTGGGTACGGCCCTGATCGTATGCTGTCGTAGCTTGGCGTGACTCAAGAAAAACCACGAATAGTCTAGCCATCTGTCGCATAATGAGCGCACGCTCGCGCCAAGGAGAAGTCTGCTTCCTCTTGTTCTTCGAGCGCCTTGATGATGATATTAAGTGCGGAGCAGTTTAGGGGCCAGGGTTGTCGTATGCGGTCGTCGCTAGGCGTAACGGAGGCAAAACCAGGTATAAAACTAGAAAAAAAAGGAAGTGGGCAAGAAATAGAGAGAGAAAGAAAGGAAAAAAGAGGAAGAATAAAAAGAGCCAGAAAGAGAAAGAAATAAATGAAGAGAGTGGAAGAAATCAGTAAAAATTGAGAAAAAAAGAACAGAAAAAAAGGAAACAAAGAAAAAGAAAGAGAAGAGGAACTAAAGAGAAAACCGAAGAGAAACAAAGAAGGCTGCCCAACTCCGCACTTCCTTCAGGATTGGCACCACTAGTGCGAAGCTGCGTTAATGTTTTTTTTTTTTTCTGTATACCTGCTTTTCCGCCGCTGTACTATTTTTCAGTTAGCGGCGTTCGCGGTGTCTTGACAACTCTCTTCTTCTTGTTTGCACGCCCTTTCTTTTTAAGGGCCCCAAAGCAGCCCCTGAAAATACAAAATCGAGCGCGTTATTCTCTCTTGCCGTTTCTCTTTTTTTTTTTGTTTTTTTTTTCGCTCCTCGTGACGCGAGAGCGGTAATTCACGTTACATGATTAGGGCACATATTCTCGATTGGTCGATATACGAGAAACATCGGTTCTGAATTGTCTCCTACCCTGCTTTGCCATGCATTCGCTCACCCGTTCTTCCCCACCTCACATGATTACCGTCAACTATGAACTTATTTCCCACTGTTTTGTGAGTCTCCGATTGCGCAAGGCGAAATAACAGAGTGCAGTCGACAAGCTCGAAATCCTGATGGGCTCAACGCTTAGTGCTCCCATTGTACACGTGCTTTATAAAGAAATAAGTGTCGAGGAGATATGGAATGGAACGAATGGAAGAGGCACCGGATTATTTGATTCTTCCAACGGACGAACTCTTTACAGCGAAGACAATCCAGCTCGCCAAAAAAATAGGCCAACCCGCTTCCACGGTTATTGTCTATTTTTTGATTGCGATAGCAATTATATGGACACTCTGTGCAGGTTTTAATTGTCGCCGTCATGTTCCGTATAAAGCCCAAATCGATAATTTTTGTACGCGCATCGTATGTTGTACCCGCTAGTAAAAGCTCGCGAGTGCCAGCGAGCTGAAGCATAGATGAAACAAGCTGCCCAACTCCATCGCACGTAGGGCGCATGCCATTACATCACACCGCGTGCGTGGCCTGCCGTTGGTCGCTCCTCAACAAGAAAGGAAGCCCTGTCCCTCTTTCATTGGACGAAGGAGCATGAAGGGACGTTGGAGTAGGAGTGGGCTGCGTCGCTCGATATCCGCACCTGTGAACTTGGACTATAAGGACGCGGTCGCGAGTGCTGGAGCGCGCGCTATCTCGGCAGGCATCAGCAAACGCGCCTCGTATACCCTTCTACGCGCTATCATCTCACCACTTCGTGCTGTGACTACTGATACGACAAACTGCATGAGAACCGCTCCTATCCCGGGAGCGGCCTTATTCCCACACACCAGTGTTTTGCAGTTTCGCGAGATCGGATAAAAAAGAGTTATAGCTGATAGCCGTAGTTCGTTATAACATTACGATATGTTGCTGTCGCGCTCACTGCTTCGCCCTTTCGGGGAAAGAGATTTTTTTTTTTCAAAATTCAAGGGACAAACTTCTATCCCCACCACCTGTTGAATCTACCCCCCCCCCCCCCCCCCCCATCCCCCCCCTGCGCCGCGCCGCCGCCGATCCGATGAACCCCACGCCGTTGACGCGCCGCCGCCGGAGGTGGAAACACCGGCGCGCCGCCGCCGGCAATATTGGGTCCGGCGCACAGGTCTATCTGGGGGGTGCAACTAGCGCTCCTCGAGCAGGCGCAGCGGGCCGCTCAAGCCAGTGGAGCCCTGGAATAGGGGCCCCACCCACCCGCTCCCCATACTCTTTTTTTTTCCAATAAACGTTCTGATATATTGTGCCGGCCGTACTACTATGTTTTGCCTTGCCTGAGGCAGCCTAAAAAACACTTATGTATTTTCTAATAAAGAACACACGTCCTGACACTTACATATTAATGTTGTGCCTCAGGAATGCGTAGTATTTGCTTTTTGATCGAATATTTTCACAAATATGAACGCGAACACCAGTTCAAGATGGCTGGGTGTTCAGAAAGAAGTTAAACTTTGGCCGAGAAGCTGAATCGGGTTACCGACATACAAACAGACAGGACAGACTGACAGACCAAAATTTTTGCGTTTAAGTATCCCAAGAAAGACTATCGTCTTTAAAAGTTGAGGAGCTATGGACTCAGTGAAGGTGGATGTACAACGAAGCTGTTGAGCACACCACACAGAGGTGACAAGAATTATCATTAAAAGTCAACAACTCATTGATTGTCCGGATCAACATTAGGCGACATTGGTATGACGTGTTCTTCTGTATATAACGATCGTCAGCATCTTGAGCAGCCCCTTAAAAGGTGCATCGTGCGACCACGTTAATGCATGTTTGGCAACAAACTATCTCGGAGGACTGCATAGACGTACTTGAAAAAGAAAGCTACATATGCAGACAAACTGAACAATTAGGCGCGTGTGTGAAAGGCTCACCTTTTTGGTCGGGTCGTGTCCCTCCAGTTCGTCGAGGATGTCCGCCATGTCGACGAAACCGTCAGCGTTCTCCATTGTCAGGCAGACGTTTCTCCTGTGTTCGAAAGAAAAGTAAAAGCATGTGCTTAGAAGAGTAAATAAAATATAAGTTATGAAAAGAAACATGAAACAACGAAATGTTGCGGCTGTGATGAATACCTGGCTCGAACGTTCAGAATGGTTTGGGCACCCTGGAGGTCAATGCTCTTAAACTTAACAGCGCTGCTGGAGCTATACGAATGTCGCACGCAGCAAACGCAGTAAAGGGAACGAAAACAAACAATGAGAATTTAGCCCATGTCTCGTGGTCTTGTCTTTTTCGCTCTCGTATTCGATCTTACACTGTTATGACGCCGTTATTGAACTCGGTCTCATTTCGACTTGTTTTAATTTTGAAGCAACCAGAGACGGTGTATTATATAAAGACGCCTCGCGAGCCTACTCAAGCTGTTTATCACAAATCTCGTTGTAGGAAGGACTTCAAACACACGAACCTAGCCAGTGTCCAGAAAAGTCATGCTGCATTGAATGCTGTAAAACAAGCACTGATGCAGTTATTTCGTTTCTTGCAGCGTTCCCGCTTCGGACGTGTACTGATATCCCAAAATTGGCACGCGCGTGCTTTAAAGCCAAGAAACAAAGTTGGTTGTCAAGTACAATATGTGGGGACTTCCGTTTGCAGCAGTTTGTGCACCAGGCGTGTCTGCGCAATGCTGCGGGAGACGCATTACTCCACGCTAAATCTACAACTCAATTAATCGTTGTTCTGCTGTAATAATAATTATTATTAATTAGGAACACGCGTGCGGCACGTCAGCGACGCGGCTCCGTGATTTCTCCCTGTTCTGTTATGACAGTTTTAGGCAGTGGCGTAGCCGGGGGGGGGGGGGGTTCAAACCCCCCCGAAATTTTTCAATTTTGCTTGCGTATATATACACGCACACATACAAACGCACGCACGAACATACGTAAAGTATGGTAGAAGCCCCCCCCCCCCCCCCCCCCGAAAAAAATTTCTGGCAACGCCCCTGGTTTTAGGACTGCCGGCTAAGTTGTATTACACTGTTGATTTTCTTACTGGCGTGCAGAAACAAAGATACTCGATCTGTAACTCGAGGAGTTCGCTGTTCCGCGATTACTCGGCGCCAGGCGCAGCTGTGTGCATATGCACCTGTATACCGATGCGCACGCATTGTGTCCCGGTGCAACAGTCGAAAGCCGAGAAGAAAGCAAAAACAATAGCACGAAGGAAGCGAAGACATGACGAGAACACATGATATGGTCTCCTACATACTGTTGTTGTCTCGCCTCCTTTGAACATTTTCTTTTTTTAATTTTTTTTTTCGCTCACAAGTCGCGGACCAACTCACGCTATCAACGCCGAAGGAAAGCGCAGAAAAACAAACGCGCTTGCGATTCGAGAAGACGCGTAACGTGGCGGCACGTGACCGGTCGAAGCTGCGGCAGCTCATCGTAGCAGTGCGTGGGCATCTTTTTTTATATCGCGCTGTACGTTGCCAAGGCGCACATTCTGTTATAAGTTCTAATATACAATCAGTGGCACATCCAGGAGGGGGGAGAGGGGTTGCGGTAGGGAGGGGAAGTCGCCCTCATCTTTTTCCACGTGCGATCCGTGTCATTCATGTAGTAACCTGTTTGCCAAATGAAAAAATAAGTTAGCGCGTCCACTATAAGCAAAAAGTCAGTTTCGCCACTAGGGCAAAGCAATGAATGCGATAGCAAGAAATTAGTTTGTCACACGAAGAACGACAAGCAACTCGATACTTGCAGCGCGCCACTGCAGCACACAGAAGGACGCTCGAAAATTATGCATAGGTATACACAGGACAAGCGTGAGCCGAACAACTGTCATAGTTGTTAAGTGTTTGTGTTTGAGCAACGCGCTGCCAGTGTTCACAATACAGAAGCCGTCGCTGTTATTGTTGTTGTTGCCTCTGACATGGCTCATACCCTCTCAGGGGTATTGGCCAAGAATTGATTATATAATACTGTTAGACTTTTCGACGCTGGTGGATATTTCTTTTTCTTTTAAACTTCGGCACGTGGAATGACCCCCTCTCTCTCTATACATACATATATATATATATGTGTGTGTGTCGCTTTGCCACGGGAATTAATCAAATAATAAGGAAATTACATAATATATAAGAATAAAAAATAAGTGTAACAGTAAAATAACGTCTCTCGGATCCAAACAATTCACTCGGTCATTGGTCCGAGGAACACATTCCTGCCGTGGGGCATTAATAAAACCCAATAAACAAATAGTTAAATCACGCTTTGCTGTAGACTTCTTTATTACGTGGCAACGAAGTAAATATCTTGAGCTGCAATGTTTCGGGAGTCATTTCGGTAATCAACAAAAGAAGCGCGCGTCGTTTAGCGTAGTTTCGGTTTCGTATCATCGCTTTCGCGCCCGCAAAAATAGCTCGACGACATATTGAGCAACGCGCCAGCTACTCGCGCAGCTGGGAGAGGACGGGCGACCCCGGAAACCGAAACCACGGCAGCAGGAGTCAGAGACCTTGAATCGAGAAAGAGCAAAGCAACAGAGCAGCAAAAGCGAAACTTGGCACAATCGGTCATCGCTCATGTGTGCCCGCTTAAAAAGAAGAAGAGAAGAAAACGGGGGATGGAACGTAGCTTTTAGCCAGACCGCATTACGCATTGCGAGCACGCCATTCGAAAACAAAACGATGAAAAAGGTCTCAGAGAAACTTGTTTCTGCGAAAGCAAGAAAAGAAAGGAAGAAAGTGAAGTTCGCCTGTGTTTTAAAGCATGTTCTCCGCTAACATGGCTCTTAAAACAGGAGTCGTTACTCTATCGCGGGAAAATGCGGGCAAGTGAAGATTGGTGTGTGCGTATGCCTGACGTACTTTTTTTCTCTCTCTCTCTTTCTTTCTTTCTTTCTTTCTATCTTTCTTTCTTTCTTTCTTTCTTTCCCTCTTTCTTTCTATCTCTTTCTTTCTTCCTTCCTTTCTTTCTATCTCTTTCTTTCTTTCTCATTGCACAATGATCTCTCCTAAGTGTTTCCTTCTTACAAGCCGGCAATGGGACTTTTATCCACGTGCTTAGTAGCGCAGCACTGCAGTCGCCACGGGCAACGACGACGGTCATGCGTTCACATCCAGGCAACAATGAAATGTGGCAACGTGGCATGAAACGTCACTTCGATAAAAGATCAGATTGCCATATCAGAAACGGCTGATTGGCGACAAGCCCACGATGGAGATGACGTCATTCACTGGAAAACTTCGCATACAAATACGCGCGTGACCAGTGAACCTTAGAGCAACGTTTATAGATAATTTAGTATCTATAAACGTTGTCTTAGGGGGCCGCATTCCTCGCCGCTCGCCGTGGCCGGGACATTTCACGTTCGATGCCGCCACCGAAATCTGTGATTTATGGACTATTTTCCGTAAGGCATCTGGGCGCCGCCATCATGGGCTGTTAAGCCGATGTTCGTGTATGTCACGACGTGAATTAATAAGGCCATGAAACATCGTACGCGCCAACCCAAACGTTTTCATGCGTATGCTTCTACCCTAACTCTGTTCGTTTAGTTGTCAAGATACAAAACACAAAGGTTAACAGCCCAATATGGCGGCACTCAGACCCATCCGTGAAATAGTCTATAACAAGCTTCACTTGAAAAATGTGTAACTCTGTACAGACGAAACCGAGAAAATCCAAGTGTGTGTTGCTGATAGTTACCTAGAGAAGCCTTTAGAATTTGTGTGTCCTGTGATCAACCAAGTCTATACAAACGTCCCTTTACATTCTTGGCTCAGGTAATGTCCTTTCTTTGAAACGGCAAGTTCGTAGGCAAAGTTTTTCGAAGTAACAGCGGGTAGAGGCGTGACGTCATGCCCCCCCCCCCCCCCAAACGCCACGCGCACACGAGAAAACGAAACTATGAACGTTGCCTCGGCTTACTCATCCGAAGTCCTTGACTGTGTCGACACGGAAAGAAAATTAAGTCGCAGCTGTCGCTGACTCAACGTAAAACGAAACTATACAAATACAGTCGCGCTCAAGATGAGTTGCAACGCGCTGGCTGTGGTTAAAGTGACCTCAAGCCTGAACAATATAACCGATCAACGTTAAATTGGTTCAGAAAGTACCGCTAATTGAGCGAGTTTATTTCGCCAATTTTTTTTTCTATGTAGGTGCCACTTTGGAGTGTTGGCGCCATTTTGAGTACAGACAGCGTGTTGCAACTCATATTGAGCGCGACTGTACACGACCTTAACACGCGCGATACCGCCTTCGGAGCTCCTACCCGCAGCCGCTCGACAAAAAAGTAAATAAATGAAAGGTTCAGCGGCCTTGTTAGAGTTCAACGCGCCTCATTTCTCCAGCCGCCGACGCGCCGGCAATGCTAGTACGCTGAACCCCGACGCACGGATGCGGGATGCGTCATCCGGCGCATATCTTTGGCAAACTGCGAGCTGACGCTCCGAAATGCGATTATAAAAACTCGGCTGCCTTGAATTCCGAGTTCTTTTCTCCACAAGATGCATAACTTGACGAAGTGAAAGGCAGTCCTCTCTCAGGTGCATTACCGGGAGTGAAATTATCCGTTATCGAGAACACGCAAAAGGACGGATAGGTCTAGCTCTAAAACAGTATTATCGATTTACTTAACATTGTATTACGCATCTGTCTTATGTATTACGAATGCCGTGTTCGGTTTCAACAACCTTTCAATATTTCATTGCATCGCATTTATATTATGTACGCTCCAATCAGTGATTGTAAGCGTCATTTTCTTCTTTTTCCTTCAAATAAGTGTAATTAGGTAGATGTTTCGGTGCCTACGTGGGTCGCTATGACTCCTCTGGCGTAATAGTTATCATCGTGATGTTGTCAACAATAACACGACAAACGTATGAATGGAAATGGAAATTAACCGAATACGCGACAGCTTACTTTTAATGTGAAATCGCAACTGCGATGTTTCACAAGGAAAACACCATACCGATCACTCCTTATATTTGCTGAGATTAAGAAAAAAAAAACATGGCTAAGGGAGCCGTAGTGGCCGCTGCCTCTTTTCAGTTCGACGAGTTAAGTTTTCATTTTTCTGCGTCAACATATTGTCGGCTGGTAACGCTTCCTCACTGAACACATCTTCCTTGAAACGCTTTTTTGAAACGAGTGTGCCGTTACGGGAATAGCAGCAGCCCGTTCTTATCTTTGGGCTCAGAAGCTTATGATAGTGAAACCATATACGAAACGCGTACAGATAAGAGCCCCCTCTGACTGCAGTGGTGGTGGTGGTGGTGGTGAAAAACATTTATTTAGACTATTTACAAGAGAGATAGGGGCGGCGGCCTTAAGGGCCAACCCTGTACAAACTCTAGGAGGAGTCCCTAGTCCGGGACCCCCTGTGGCTTCCGCGGCGGCACGCGCCCTGGCCACGAGGGCTCTTTGACCGCCGGGTTAGATGGGCATGCCCGGACCATGTGGAAAGTATCCGCAAGCGGATGATCACAGTGTGGGCATTCCCCGGAGGAGAAGGCCGCATTGAAATGCTTAAAGGCCAACTCCGGCGATTTTTTTACCTTGTCAGGGTAATGGTGCTTTTATGTTCCTGAGACACTCTTGTCACGCGCCCGATAGCTGAAATGCTCAGCAAATTCGAAAATGAATTTTTAATAAGCAAAAAGGCGCAACACCGAAACCGAAACCCAACCGAGTGTACTGTCTACGTATGACGTACTAGTTTGTTACGAACCGGAAGTAAGTCGTGCAAGGCATGCTGGTCCCGCCGGCGCGGAATATCACACGCTCCTCCACAGAGAACAGAAAATCGCGCGCCAAACCAGCGAAGCGCCGGCCAAACACCGTCGCCTTGTGGCCAGCACAATATACGCTGTTGCGGCCAAAGTTAGCGAACCCATCGGCTGCGTCACTTCCGTCGACCGGCAAACCAACACGTCACACACGCGATGTTGCCAATAATTGTGGGAAGCCGGGTGGGCGTTTGCAGACAATCTTTAAAATTCATTTGCAAACAATCAGCTCATCTCTCAAGCTTGAAATTTGGCATAAATGACGGAAATGTGCAAAGGAACGTACCCAGCGAATTTCATTGAGATCCATTGACCTCGAAATATCGCCGGAGTTGGCCTTTAAGTATCGCCGGGCGCAATACTGTGTTGGTGTACAAGCGTAAGAGCCAGCGCTCGTCAGCCTTAGTCAGGCCCGGCGCCGGGGGCGGAAATCGGAGCCTGTTCGATTTGTTGTACATCGCTGTGATCAGCTTCTTCTTTCATCGCAACCGTCCACTGTGGCTACAGACCTCGACGATGCCCCCTGCGTAGAATAAGCACTGATAACGCGGAACGTCCGGCAACAGTATGAAAAAATGTAGATGCCGCATTTACTTTATCTAAAGTATGAGGGGATCCGCATACATGGAAGACACCCGTAGGTCGTGGGTTCGATAGTGGAGGTCGCATTTCGATGGAGGCGAAATGGCATAGAGGCCTGTCTACTGTGCGATGTCAGGTGCAGGTTAAAGAACACCAGATGGACGAATTTTTTCCGGAGCCCTCCACTACGGCGTCTCTCGTAGTCATATCGTGGTTTTGGGACGTTAAACCCCAGATATTATTATTATTATTATTATTATTATTATTATTATTATTATTATTATTATTATTATTATTATTATTATTATTATTATTACTATTATTACTGTTATTATATTACCGTCTCTTGCAAAGCTTGTGATAGCGATACGAACGATAACATTACATATTTCTAGAAAGTTTACGACAAAGGACGGGGGTATGTATCATAGTTTGAGTAAAAAATATTGGAATTAAGTTACGAGAACAAAGTAAATCGTCTGGCTGGGACTTTCGAAATTTCATGTAATCTATGCATACGCACAGAAACAAAACGGCTGATGTAGCGCGGAGTTACCACATTTTACGCCACATAGGACGCGCACAGCTTCCAGCCTGGCCGGTTACTGTGGCGACTGATAATGCAGCACTTGTCAACTGCAGGAAAACGAATGCGTTCTGGGGGGCTGTCTGAACAGCCGCAGCACGCACTTTTTATCTTGCTCAGATAAGGCAACTTGCGCTTAGCGCCCTTTCTTCTGGGCTTCCGTTAATTCCTTCGGCTGATTTCCGTTCGCGCCAACAGCGGATCGTACGGCGGGAAAAGCGGATGTCGCAACGGAAAGCAGACTCGAGGCTTGCGTGGTGGCCACATCACACTCGCGAATATGTCTTTACCAGCGACGACTGTATGGTTTATAAGACAGCGTAGAATTTCAGGATGACTGCCAGTTGGGCATGAAACAAGCGCAATATGCACGAAGACTTAGAAAGGACACAGGACGGAGCGCTTGTCCTGTGTCCTTTCTAAGTCTAGAATTTCAGCATAACCATCTGTTAATATAATGTAAGAACAATGTCATGCACGTCAACGCGGAGAATAAAATTCCAAACAACTGTATTTAGAAGCCAAACGTCTTCTTTAATTGGTCTCCCATCCAGCGACGCAGCCAGAATATTTTTTTTTCGAAGGGGAGGGGGGGGGGGTCCAGCCGCAATACATACTTTATGCATGTTTGTGCGTGTGTTTTTATATATGCGCATACATAGGAGTATAAACGTAGATGCGCCTTCTTAAAACAGCTGTTTATTTTGTCGACGTTTCCACGGGAACCCCGTCTTTTTCCAAGACATAGCAATATACAACGTGGGTGCGTCCGCTTACACCATGTTAAGAGGGGAGAGGAGAGGACGGAAAGTAAGGGAAAGAGGAACATAACCAGAAAGAAGAAAAAAAGAGGAACAAAATACAGGATGTCGAGAGGTTCAGTAAGAACAATTCTGCCTGATGCGAACATGGGCTTGGTGGGAATACCAGCAGAACCAAAAGAAAGCAGAAGGAACCGAGACAAGAAAAAGAGACAGGGACAGGAAGAATGCTGGACTGTCAACTGACCTTCTTTTGAATGCTGTTTTCTTTTGGTTCTGCTGGTATTCCCACCAAGACTATACCAACTTGCCCAACAAGCCACCCTAGCGAACATGGTGTTAGCTTAGGAAGCCGGTGCCATATTTTGACAGCAACGCAGCCTCCACTCCCTTCAACCCACCAAATTTAAAGTGTAATGACCCCGCGCGTCTAGTCTTGCACCTGTTACAGAAGGCCACGCGCGGCTTCTGTAACATCCATCCCCGCCTTTTACATTGTGAAACCGGAAAAAAGGGGAATTGGTGGGATGAGGACTGGGGGGCTTTCAGAACACGCTCTTACATGTCGGCGTGGGTGCAAGATCTGAAGGAGCCGGTAATGTTGCCCCGCCGTCAGCATTCAATACATGCATTGGCTCTTTTAGGGAGAGAAAAAATATGCGGAAAAAGTTGCGCAGGAAGGTGCAAGGTTAGACGCACGGGGTCATTACACTGTCAATATTGGGGTGGTGGGTTGGTGGAGGCTGTATTGGTCAAAATATGGCATCAGGCTTTTAAACTAACACCATGTGCGCGTTAAGCAAAAGCGTTCTTACTGAACCTCTCGAAATCCTTGATAAAACAGAATTTTGGGCTAGTTGGTGATTTGAATCAACATGCTTTGCACAGCGCAAGAAAAACGAGGACGTAGCGAGGACACCACACGGGCGATGTGTTGTGTCCTCCCTACGTCCTCGTTTTTCTTGCGCTGTGCAAACATGTTGATCTCGAAATCCGTTTTCTTTTTCCCTTCATCTTTCTGGTTGCGTTCCTCTTTCCCTTCCTTTCCGTCCTGTCCCCTCTTAACATGGTGTAAGAGGACACACACACATGCTGTAAATATTGTTATGTCTTGAAGGTGACTGGGTTCCCGTCGAAACGTCGACAAAATAAAACTCACAGGGTCCCTTGTGCATTCACCTAAGGCAAATCGAAGGCGAAAACCATCGTATTTTTCCTCTCAGTCAGTGTATAAGGAAGCAGGGAACACGAGCCGTGGCTTCACGTGCCACTGGCCAAGCGCCGTCTTCATTTTCTTCTCTCGAGGACGCGCGCTCTCCGGTTTCGTTCGCCGTCCAAAGGAGGGCGCTACAACGGCATCGTGCGGCGTTACGTCACATGACGTCACGCCAGAACTTGTGACGTCATGATGACGTCACAAATTTTTGCTATCTGTGACATCATGTGACGTCACATGGCTACGTCGTCACGTGATGATGATTTTTTTGCATCACTCGAAACCCCGACGCCGCGGGACGGTCGCCGCCGACCGTTGAATTTGCCGTTTGATGAGGCATATCTAAGGCTTTCGCCTTAAAACAGTTGTTTTAAGAAGGCGCATCTACGTGCATTGACTCATCTACATAGTGTGCATTGACGTCACCGTGGCCGCCATCTTTGGGTACCAGCTGGTTGGGACGCCGCGTGAACTCTTACTCGAACGTGCGGAGCAAGAAACTGTGGCATCATTAGTGCCAGTGCCCCTCGCGTTCCTTTGTGTCCACCCTTGGCGCGGCTGGCAAACAGAAGAAAGCGGGGGAAGCACAAAACAACGCGGGGACGCAACGACTGTGTGTCCTCCCCTGCACTGACACTCTCTAATGAGATAACAAGTCACGGTGGCCGCCATGTCTGGGTACCCAAAGCCGAGAACCTGTCTGTGACGCCTGCATGAACACTATGTATACTTACAACCTAGTGGCAACCAAAGTAACGGGCACGATGTGTATTTTCCACGAAAGCCAAACAAGCTTATTTCCTTTCGTACATCCAGCACTGTCTAGCTCTGGCTAAGCTTGTTTTTAATTCTTCGTGCAGAATTGTGTCCGGTCATTACAGGGATCTTTTAGTCAAAGCTCTTGACCATAGAGGGACTGGAGGAACTACGCCTATCACCAGATGGAACCAAACAGCGCGACCCGGCGTGAAATAACGACTCACTTCCGAACTTTCGACTCATCGCTATCGCGCGAAACACCCGGCTTCCTCGCATTTGTCCGACACCGGACGCCTCGGAGCATGTAGGAGATACCGAGATAGTACGCATATGGATACTACTGAAACGGCTCCACAAGGGAAGACGAATGCACACGAAAAAGAGGACACGAAACACAAGCATTTGTGTGCATTCGTACCTTCCCCTGTGGCGCCGTTTCAGTAGTACGAATTCATACCAACTTGCCCAGTTGTCAGTCCTTGTACGCATATACGACGGAGTCTGGAGATCTCGCCTAGCGAAACTACGCGAAACAACGGCGAACGTTAGTCCGAGGAGTCGTAGATGGGGGGGAAAAAGAAGAAAAAAACAAACGCGAGACAACACTCACCCTTGTGGTTTGTGACACCGAGGGCCCCGAGAAAAGGCGCGATTTTGTACTCGCTGGGTGACGAAAGAATGCAGCGGCGGTCTGTTGGAGTCGGCGGAGGCGGCGGCGCGGGCTGTGCAGACGACGCCGCGAAAGCCAATGAGTTTGTTGCTGCCGGCGGCGCGCCAGACCCGGCGAGCGACCTCGAAAACTCATTGGAAAGGGAGTGGACGGGGAGAGTTAAGTGGAGAGGAGGATGCCAGTTGCTCAGAGTCAGGTGGTCGGAGGAGAGTGTGAATGGAGTAGTTTTGACGACGCTGCGAGCAGCAGGGGAGTCAAGGCTCGCTTTACACCCTCCTTAAGGGTGCTCTGCGCATGTTTGACTCTCTCGTCGGACTCCGTCACTGTGCAGTGGGAGGAGGGAACGAGGGAGGCGGAGAGAGAGCTACTTCTTTTTCCGAGGAGGAATTTCCTACTCTCCCGGTGGCGAGTCAGCGCTCTCTCTCAAAATGCTCTTTCTTGTTTAACGTTGGGCTTTTTTATCGTGGAATCGGAATACAGTCGCGCTGCCTTGCTTGCTTGCTTGCTCCTCTATGTTGGCTCTCACCCACTACGGGGGGATTGGCCAAGAAGCCGGCGGTTAAACTAAGTGAAAAAAAATAAGGGTCTAGGCAGAGGGAAAGGAAAATAATTCTTTTTTTTTAAAAGTAGAATATGGTAATTTCTCGAGATACGAAAACAAATTTCAATAACGACAGAGATTAATAGTATTTTTTTATATACTTCAAAGTTATAATCCCCAATACATGATTCTTGAGTAGGTTAAATTAATGCTGATTAATAATGAAATCCTCAATTTGGTTTGGTTCGGGAAGAAAGCTGAGCAGTGACGTAGCAAGGTAATCTCCTTGTGTCACTCAGGAATTCGCAGATGGCCCCGCTGCCTTCCGACATCAGCTCTCGCAAAGCACGAACTCTCCGAGCGCTGCGTTATCTTTCGTAGCGCCCGCTTTCGAAACTCGGCTCGCAGCTGGTTTCTTTTTAGTGAATTCAATGCGGGAGGAGAGGCGGCTGTGTGCCAGAGGGGGGGAGGAGTGAGGGCTTTAATGTCACTCGTTTTATTATTATTATTATTATTATTATTATTATTATTATTATTATTATTATTATTATTATTATTATTATTATTATTATTATTATTATTATTATTATTATTATTATTTCGCGGGCATCTACAGTAAGCAGAAAAAAAAAGCAACACTTAAAGGGACCGACAACTGGCCAGAACGTGTAATTAGGTCCTGGTAAAAATGAAAAGACCGCGAATTATAGTGACAGATTCAAGCATTCTTTTCGCGATGTGAGGGGGGGTATTTTTAAATCGTGTTCAAATTTCCCAATAAACTGGTGCGTCGAGCAGCCTAATAGAAGAGCCTTGAAGATTAATTATGGAGTCGTTCACTTTGATGTATACAGTATACTCACGGATTCAAACGTGACATCAATTTTGTTTATTATAGCGACTGGTATGCGCAATAGCTGGAGATAACCACGTCATGTCGCTACGAATATGGTCTCCGAAGATAATGTTGGCCCTGATCAATGCCACAGCCAAGCCTAGCCACTGCGTAGAAGCCAGCATACGCTCGAAAACGCCACACTCGGGTCGCTCTCATAGGCGTGCGCAGGATTCCCCGTCAGAGGGGGTGGGGGGTGGGGGGGGCAAGTCTCACAGCAGCGCCCCCCCCCTTCCCCCCGTTGTTTGTCGAGACAAAAAAAAAAACATAACAGGCCCAACATGGATGCATAAATGAAAATGAAGTGATAGTGTGCTTCTCACAACGAAAAGTAGGAAGTAAGAATATTCTTTGAATTGACCATCAAGGATCATCGGTCACCACTATTGTAAAGAATCATACATAGCCATAACCCTGCGGATTAAAAAAGTTGCGTGAACGGTACGAGTAATGGTATAAGGTGGAACCCCTTCAGATGACTAGGGGGGGGGGGGCGACCGCCCCTCCCCCCTGCCCCCCCTCGTGCGCACGCCTATGCTCACTCCTGTGGTGTCCAGTGATTCGTAAAGCATAACGGTGAGTGCAACGATGACATTGCACAGGCCGGTTATTGAACACGTCAGATTATCCGTCACCAAAGGCGATCTTTCGCGATCGTTTCAGAATACCGAGCCCTGGTGCGCGTCGCTTAGTGTAGTTTCGGTTTCGGAGCCACGCTTTCGCGTCCGCCCGCAAATAGCTCAACGACGCATTGAGCAACGCGCCAGCTGGGAGCGGACGAACGACCCCGGAAACCGAAACCACGGTAGCGCGAGTCAGAGACCTTGACGACCTTGAATCCATAAGGAGCGTAGAAAGCCACGCCCGGCACAACCGGTCACCGCTCACACGTGCCCGCAGTAATGTCTGTCTTTCTCGGAAGAAGAGAAAACGCCAGTAGAAAAACGATGAACTTCAGAAGGGCGTCTTGCTGTGCCAGTTGGTAATAGAAAAAAAGCATAAGACAAGACATAAGGCTTCTCGCGTACAAATCCCTCATCAGATCCAAACTGGAATATGCAGCGCCCATCTGGAACCCGCACCAGCAGGGGGCGGCGCTAGCGGGGGGTACGGGGGGCTGGAGCCCCCTCAGAATTTTCGCCTGCCCCTCCTATGCCCCCCCCCCCCCCCCCAAGAGCAGTCATAGTAAAGAGAATACATGATTTACCCGTTTTTCTGCCCCCCTGGACGAACTCGGTTATCGTGGGTGCCCCCCCCCCCCCCAGCGAAAAAATCCTGGCGCCGCCCCTGCGCACCAGGCATAATACGACATCGTAAATGTAGCGCGAAAAACACGGACACAGAAAAGGAGCACACATACACAGCGCTGACTATATCAACTGAAATTTATTGAGGAAAATACACACATATATACTCAAGGAACTAGACACGTGATGAAAAACTGAAAAAAAAAAATGAAATAAAAAAGAAGTGTTTTAGTGACTAGCAATCAGGTAATCTACTTCGATAGGGTGCAACACTATCGATGGCCTCGCGACAGATGTCCGTGTTTTTTTGCGCTACATTTGCGATGAAGAAAAACAATGGCTGTGGGAGTGAGCGTGCCTTAGTCATACTGAAATTACGCATTGCGAGCACGCCCTTCAAAAACGGAAACTATAAAGAAGGCCTTCAATAAAAGCTGGCTCCTGAAGAAGGAAAAAAAGCATTAGACAAGTGGAAAATCACGAGGGTTCTAGGTGGGCTAGTTGGTTCGTGAATGTAATGGCAGAACAGCGCAAAATACAGAGCAGTGGACACATGATGCAGATCGCTATCAACTTTTTTTTTTTTATTGAGAAGGCAGAGAATATATTGGCAGGAAAGCAATGAAGAAAAAAAGGCGGGGGGGGGGGGGGGGGGGGGACAAACCCTATCATGTGACTCGGCTGGCATAACTATATCAATACCGATTAAAAGGGCACTAAAGTGAAAGAATGAATTGGTTTAGATTGATAGTTTACTCTGAGAACTCTAACGTCATTAATATATCCATCATTGGTTTATCAATAGAGGAGAAAAGCGAGGCCACAGTTGCATTTTTAAATTTCGCGCCGACATTTGCGCGAGTGACGTCACTTGCCTCAGAGGTCAATGTACTTCATTTTTACCGATTAGAAACTACGTAGGACGCAGTATACTCCGTCAAAACCCATGACGTCACTGCATTTGGTGCGGGAATTTCAAGGTGGCGTCGCCACCGGCATTTTATTTTTTGGGCATTTCCTCGCTTAGCAAGCGTTTTGTCGCGGTAAGCGCGGTGATTCAAGCTCTAGTCCCGTACTCCTCCTATCGAAAGGAAATAAATTGATTGATGATGATGATGATGACAATTCTGGAATTGCGAAAGAGTAAATTACTAATACGGGAAAACTCGTTTTTTTTTTTAGTGTCCCTTCAACATTTTACATACTACAGTGGAAAGCAAATTTTTCGCCTATGTCTTCCGTTTCATGAAATCTGCTTGTCGCAGCATTGTGTGTAAGCTGTCATGTAAGCGTTAACGTTTTATGTAAACATTTTGTCAACTGCGCCATGTAAACCGATTACATAATACAGTGAAAAGCAGACATTTTCGCCTTTGACTGCCTCTTCACAAAATCTGCTTTTCACTGCATTATGTGATGGGTTTCAGAACCATGCAGGTTGATGCAGACACAGTGCAAGTTGATAGTTGGTAGCTTTTGTGCCTTTTTTTTCATTGTCTTCCTGACTATGTACGGTCTGCATTTTCAAAAACAAAGAAAACGCTAGACAGTCAGCGCTGTGTCCTGTGTGTTTCGCTGCCCCATATTTTGCGCCGTCCTGCCATAAACTGAAGTCCGCTTGTTTCGCTCGGGTTTCAAAAATATTCTACGCATGAGACAGTAGCGTTCGTAAGGCAGTCAAAGACTGTGGCCGTGGCGCCGTGGTTAGCGTGCTCGGTATTAACGCGATAGCGTTAAAGAGCTCGTTTCGCAGAAATTCCGGCGTCGGCGTCGGTGTCGGCGTCGTTGGTTGTAAGCGAAAAATCATCATCTTGTCCGTGACCGAAAAATCGAGAAAGATGCAAATAAAATAAATAATAAAAATTTTCGGGTGCCAGTGAGGATCAAACCCGGGTCGTCTGCGTGGCAAGCAGGTGTTCTACCACACAGCCATGCCTCTGCTTGGGAATACTGTGAAAATAACTTCCTCTGCTTGGAAATGCAGGGAAAATAACTTTCATGCTTCCCAAACGCAAGCGTCTTTTATATAGGCGTCGCAATATAACATGTAATATCCCAGGAATATTGCGTCGTACAAGCGTACATTGCCATCGGGCGTCAGGATATGTGACTAATCATAACGATTTCATAGTTTAAAGCCAGCCACCCATTACAAACGGCACACATCTTACTGCGCGCATTCCCTTAACACCACGTAGTGGGTGCGTAGAGAGTTCGAAAACATTTCCCACATTTGCCGCGCATAATTGCTCCTGGTTTAAAGCATGCTACCCATTACATAGTATGCACTAAGTGATTGAAGTACGCACTAGGGACAGGATATCGCTATCGCGTTCAACTCTTAAAGGCGAAGATTAAGGGTCCCCCCAATTTTTTCGTTGTTGTGGACCGAGAGGTCGTAGGTTCGATGCCCGTTGACGGAACTTTTTTCTTTGACATCTGGTCGTGTACATTTTTTCAACGTCATTTCCGTGACGGAAATACGTCACTGAAGTCTTGGTGGACGCCGGCATAAAACACTTTCGTGTTAAAAAAAAATCAATTTTTCTCCGTATTAGTGAATTACCATTTCAAAACACTAAGCACCACTCTTGCCGCGAGAGGATGCTTGTTATGCGAGAAAATGCACAAAAAGAAAATGTTGGCGGAGACGCTATCTTGAAGTTTTCACGCCAACTCTCGATGACGTCATAGATTTCGATGCCGTTCACCAGGGCCTACAGTGTTCTCAGTTGGCAAAAATGAAGTACGTTGTCCTCGGTGTGAGCCAGAGACATTCACCAAGTTGCGGGAAATATTGTTCTCCCATTATAAGGAAATCACAAAAAAAAATGAAATCCGTGACGTCACGCTGATATGCATCTGACTAGACAAGCGCCAGTGAGTGGCAAAGCCAGGGGGGTGTTCTACCCCCCCCCCCCCGAATTGGCAATTTTGCATGCGTGTATATACACGCACACACACAAATGCACGCATTAACATACATAAAGTACGCTTGAAGCCCCCCCCCCCCCCCCCCCCGCCCCCGGAAAAAATTTCTGGCTACGCTTACCAAGAATCTTCTCGCGATGTTTGCAAATAGTGTAACGTCACTGTGAGTGCCACACCCACAAGCTCCACCCTCGGAGCAGGCACTCTTGTGCAGTGCCAACTCCACAGAAGTGTCTGCGTATTTGTTGATCATTTCCTGTTTTTTTTTTCTTGTGGTGCTTTCTCTCTGTCTCTCTCATCTTTCTACTCCCCTTTCCCTTTTCCCCCAGTGCAGGGTAGCCAACCGGACTGCTGTCTGGTTAACCTCCCTGCCTTCTCCCTTTTGTATTCCTTCACTCATTGGCAAAAAAAAAAAATTAAAAAATCCATCTGCGGGATGCTTCTGCATCAGCGCTGCGTGTGTCGGCTCGCAGGGCTTCGATATAAGTTTCTGCTAATTGCTACTTTCTGAAGAAAGTAGCAAAGTAATATGTAAAAGAGAATGTTACTGCCTAATATAGCTCAACATATATGGTGATTTGCTTGTTATACATGTACATAGCGACAAAAAAGATCTCTCTTCGAAAGCGAACGTTGCGCATCGTCACGGTGGCGAAATAATGTACTTCGTACTAAATGACTGGTGTTTGAAGAAATATTTGCATGGCGTGGATGTGAACGTGCTCAATTTTCGTCGTGACATCTGTCATGCAGTTTTAAACGATGTACAGCATTGGCGGCAACATGGTTTTGAGCGGCTGTGGGCGAGGTCACGGCGCAAAATTGTGATCGGAGATGAGCGGAAAGAAAGAAAGGAAGGAAGGAAGGAAGGAAGGAAGGAAGGAAGGAAGGAAGGAAGGAAGGAAAGAAGGAAGGAAAGAAAGAAGGAAGGAAGGAAGGAAAGAAGGAAGGAAGGAAGGAAGGAAGGAAGGAAGGAAAGAAGGAAGGAAAGAAAGAAGGAAGGAAAGAAGGAAGGAAGGAAGGAAAGAAGGGAGGAAAGAAGGAAAGAAGGAAGGAAAGAAGGAAGGAAGGAAGGAAGGAAGGAAAGAAAGAAGGAAGGAAAGAAGGAAGGAAAGAAGGAAGGAAGGAAGGAAGGAAGGAAAGAAAGAAGGAAGGAAAGAAGGAAAGAAAGAAGGAAGGAAAGAAGGAAGGAAGGAAGGAAGGAAAGAAGGAAAGGGAATGTGCATTGTCACTTCTTAATGATCGATCCGTAAGTTAAAAACAGCCAGCCAGCATGGCAAATTTTTCGTCACGCAGTTTATTACACACCTCTATGTTCTCTGACACATAGCACAACTAATCTTGCAAGTGAAAGATGGTGGTAGAGGTTTAAAGGAGCGGAAAAAAAAAAACAAGCACCAAGCATTACGCGAGTTTTTATGGCGTTGAAAGCGCAGTTTTCAAATCGGGGTCCCCACGCGGCATTAGGATGAAACGATTTTGGAGCTTCGGTGTGAGTTAAGCCGCTTAAAAGCATTTCCCCTAAAAAGAAATTAGTCATTCCTGGCCTATGCAGCCAAAACCACCTTGAAATCAGCCCGGACAACAGAGCGTCGAGGAACAATAGTCCTCACTCGTTGATACCCTTCTAAGCAACAGTCCATCGTCAGGTGCCAATGGTTGTTATTGTGCGTGCGTTCCGCAAATCTTCTCTGAGATTAGGGTCTTTTAGCAAGTTACGGAAATACGGTACGCAAATACGGTAAAGCAGTACGGTCGCGCTCCTCCTTTCCAGTGACAGTACGTCCACCGAACGACAGGTTCCTCGTTAACAATGCGTAGGCTGGCAGGCCACAACGAGGTGTGAAAACCCCACAGTAATTTTTGGAAAAGCTTTTGTGTTGTTGGGGGGGGCCTTCACTGGCAAAAGGTCAACGACCGGGAAAGGAGGAGCGCTACGGTAATACCGTACCGTATTAGCGTAACTTGCTAAAAGACCCTATCAACAATACTCGCTCTACTGGTAGAACGTCACACAGGGCCCCTATCTACGTCACACCAGTGGCGATGTCACTAGGTGCTGCCAACTCAGATGAGCACCCACTCTTACTTTCAAACAACATTAAAACACCTTTAAGGCAACGTTCGCCGATAATGAACTATCAGAAGTGCCCACGTATACAGGACATTCAAACAACACAAACATCCCGAGGTTTCGATTTTGGTGGCGGGGTCCTTTAATATGGCTTCAAGTAAAAAAGAATTGTTTTGAAGGTCGTGTACGATAGTTATCTAGGGTAAACTGTGTGTGTTTTATCGTTTATTTGCATTCGGTATTCATAAATCTGGACGTGTTTTCTTGTGGGTAGTGTTGTGGCCGGGGTTTAAGCTCCGATCCCACCTCTGTGCCAGTTGTGGCGCGGGGTTACGTTGGACCCGGACTCCGTTTGGTAGCGTGACAGAGTCGACATTCCGGTAGAGGAAATGATGCTCGATAGTTGGGAAAACGAAAACAAACAAGCTTACTGGCACTTTCGTACACTTATTTACATAGTGAAAGAATAAGAGTTCAGCGACGAGCGAATTGGATGAGCCATTAACCCAGGGCTCAGAGCGTCTTATCTCACCCAGCACCGTAGTTAAAACACCTCAGGCTGGCTCCTCCTTCTTAATTGTAGCCAAATAAGTGTAAATTTAAGGGCTCGTTTTCTTTGTTAAGCACAATATTAATGAGAACTAACAGATAATCATGCCAAGGTAAGCATAGGGGATGTTATTAGATGTAATTGTAATGTAAATGCGAAGAAAGAAAAGTGGACGAAAAGATAACTTTATGCCACCGTCAGGGACCGAACCTGCGACCTTCGAATAACGCGTCCGATGCTCTACCACTGAGCTACGGTGGCGGTCATCCCTCCGTCCATTTTATAAGGTATATATGTGCATCTAAACGTGGGAGCGTGAGTCAGCGCCGCCTGTTGCCATTGTAGCCAGCCACACATACGACACCACCCATAAAGACGCCAGCCAATAAAGGCCGAACTATATGCAGCGTTTTCCCGGCGTTTCGTACGCCGGCGTCACTCGGCGTCGACTCTACCGGTGACGGTGGCCGAAACGTCCACTTCAGGACGGTCCAGACATCACCGGCGTCAGCGTCGCCGCCGGAAGCCGTTCGATGGACGGAGAACCAATCAGCGCGCGGCTGGTAGCAACTTCAGCTACGTAACGGCGTCGTCGCTGCTGCCAAAATGGCTGCCAGCCGCCTCAAATCTATTAAGTCGTCGCCGTGCGCTGTGTGACCCGCAAGTTCTCAACCGATGCTTGTATTTGACTTAGCTTGTTCCTCAGAAGCTTCGACAGCAAGCGCTCGGGATTTCTTCGAACAGTTTCCGAGCGCCATCCTCAAGTTCATCGGTAGGCTTAGCAGGCCTGAGTGTATTGGCCGAATACGTGGCCTCAAAAACGTGCGACAACTTCAAGCTCAGAGGCTATATATTATGAGTTTGTGGTTCTTCTTATGCTCAATAGGTGGCGTTACAAGTAAAGTAAACAAAAATAGCCTTTCGGCGGCACTGTGGTTTGTTTCCCTCACTACAGAACTGCAAGTTAGATATAAAACCTGTAATCAGGAATATTTTTGTTGGTGAAGTGACGGATGCTTCTCACTGCTTTGCGAGGTATCGAGTTCATTCCCTTTGGTCGCATGTGTGACGCTGGGCTGGCGCTGGCCTCAGCGCTTTCCATGTGGTTGGCCGCCCTCTCTGGCGGCGTTGCTGTCATGACGCCGAGAGACGCAACGTCAGAAAACGCCGGAAAAAACGCTGCATGTGGTTCAGCCTTTAACACACTGTCGCCGATGGTTCGTTGCACCCGTTGAAGCAACAGAGCTCCCGCGGTCAAACACTAGCGTGGGGTCAGCCGGGAGAGCGGGAGATTTCCAGTGACTCTACGGGAGATCCGGCGAGTTCCTCCGCCTCTCTTCTGAAGGGCAGCGAAGTGTTTACGGCGACTTATAATTGCTCTTGTCAATGCATACGAGGAAGGTCGGCGCCGTAGCACCGCAAACAAGCCACAGCAGTCCCATTATGAAGGCGGCGCCAGCTTTGACGTCGCCCCCGCGCGGTTCGTGGGAGCTCGCACCATTTTATTCCCTCTGTGGGGTTGTTCCTGCTCCCGGGAAGCCCGTCTCGAGTCGTGCGGGAACGCACCGCCAGCCCACGCTGACAACTCGGTCGTCGCCACTGTCAGTCATAACAGTAGATGTGCGATGTTCAAAGTGAATCCTTTTGGTCGTATCAACTGACCACAGCCTGACAAGTCATTACTCCCGTAACGGAACGGCATACATGACTTTACGATCATTCTGGACGTTGAAAAAGAATGCAGTTTTCGTTTTTTAATGACACGAGCTCCGACTAGCACTCTTGTTTCTTTTTTAAGAACTTCCGGTCGAGTACTAACTTCCGGTTTCCTGAACGCCCACAAAAGTCTTGTAAAGAATTAGAGTATTGGTGCCAAATCGATGGTTATGGTTCAAGTTAAGGGTTGTATTGAATACATGACATCAGAGCATGAGTTTACTTAAGACAAGGATCAATTATTTGTCAGGATAATTTATGAAAATTAATTGAATGAGTTCATAAAAGAGTGGACGATTTTGTGTGTGTGTGCGCGCGCGCGCGCGTGTGTGTATGTGTGTGAGCAGCTGGGACTGTTGCGACACCTGGCGACACAGATCTCAACCACGCGTGTCTTTCTACGTGGCCTCTGCGATCCACTTCGGCAATGAAACGGAAAGTTAATTCATGGAATACACCAGAACACACGAACGCCGACGAGCGAGTGCGACTATCTGGCACCTAAGACAAGGATTAGTTGGTAAGGGTTCATCTTCTGGCAAACTGCGCAGCAGACGGGACACAAAGAAGGGAACGTCTGTCTCTTTTCGTTCCTTCTTTGTGTCTCGTCTGCTGCGCAGTTTGCTAGAACAAGGACTAGGATCGCCTCAAACAGTTTAAAAGAACTTGTTGTTGGGCTAGTTGGTAGATCATTTCTAAAAACTTAATTAGAGCGCAAACACACGATACACTCACGCACACACACACCCACACAACCAGGCTAGCGCCTCTGTTAGCGCTAATTCGTGGCAGCACTCTCGCGAGATAAAATAGTCTCAATGAGCACTTAGATACATAGGTGTGCGCAAGGTTTTCCATTAGGAGGGGTAGGGGCATAGGCGTGCGCACGAGGGGGGGGCAGAGGGGGCGACCGCCCCCCCCCCCCCCTAGTCACCTAAAAGGGGGGGCGCAAAATCTGCTCCATACATTGACTAGAGGGTGTGCCCCCCCTGGTCACTTAAAAGGGGGGGGGGCGCAAAATCTGCCCCGTATATTGACTTAATAGGGAGGGGGGGGGGGGCGCTGCGACGAACCTTCGCCCCCCCCCCCCTGAACGGGAACCCTGCGCACGCCTGTGGGTAGGGGGGCAGTTTTATAACAGCACCCCCCAACCCCTCCGTGCGCATGCCTGTGCTTAGATGTACATATCCTATCAAGTCAGGGGTGTAGCCAAGGGGGAAGGGGGGGGTCATACCCCCGAAATTTTTCAATTTTGCTTGCGTATATATATATACACGCACACATACAAATACGCACGCACGAACATACATAAAGTATGGTCCCCCCCCCTCCCCCCCCCCCTGAAAAAAAAATGTCTGGCTACGCCCCTGTATCAAGTGTTACATAGTGCGCAATCTCGGAGGTGTTTTTTCAGTGCTCTGAGTAATAGGGTTCTCGCCAGTCTAACCAAATGACATTCTATTGTTTCAGAATCGCCAAAACCGAAGCCTGTGAAACGCAAGACGAAGAAGGTAAGATCCCGTTGGCTGGGACAGAAATGTTTTCATGTGCAAAATAGATGGTCGCTAATTTTATGCACTCGCACAAGTGTATCATCAAGCAAACTACAAAAAAAAAAAAAAGAAAAAGAAGAAAAAAAAAACATTCAGAAACAGAGATAGAGAGGCAACATTTATTAATAATAAAAAAAGATGTGTTTCATTGTAGATGGGGTCCCTCTTTGAAGGCCCCACTGGCGAGGCAGCGCTCAAGCGGAGCATTTAGCACGGGCACAAACAACCGTCTTCGCATCATTTGCTGGCACCCGTATTTGTCATCAAAATTAATTCATTAATGGGTTCTGTAGGACGACATGGATATGACCGACATGCGAAAAATACTTGACAACATTGACCGGTCCTCAGGCACTACGAAAACCTATCGAACTACCAGATAGCCTACCTAACGCAGTACCTCCGTTTACGAGAATTCGGCGCGTCAAGAATCTATAGACCAAACAACGTGCGGAGTGGCACTGAAGCTATAATGAAGCGATTCTTTTTTACGGTGCTTTGGCCAGGTGGGCGCGCTTCTTACGTGCTACAAGGCTACATTATGAACCCTCTTAAAGCAGGCTTCTCTGCGAAATAAGCACTACTGCGGAGAAGCAAGCTTTAACCAATGAAAGTGTTGGGACGCGTGTACGCGCGGGAGAAGAAGACACGACCGCGCGGCGTGGATCCCAAACATCAACTGTTTATTCAGGTTCTCTGGAGGTTCCGGAGAGCAGCGGAGGGTGGCGCTGCCTGGCGGCTTGGCTTGGCTTGGCTGCCGCCACAGCACTCCCCCCTAGTGAGTTGCCGAACGGAGTTAAAGTACAGTGTTCGTTAAAGGTCCAGGCGAGTGGGTGCTCTTGATAGCCGCCCACTGTGCGTCAGCCGGGAGGGCACCTCGTGGACTTGGGCTGGCATTGAAGCTGGGGGTCCTGGCGATGATTCCCTTAGTGGAGGCAACACGGCGTCGTCACGGTCCATGTGTGCTGGCTTGATGCGGTCCAACGACACGACCTCCTCACGGCCGTTTCTCTTGATTGTGAATTGCTTGTTGCCACGGCGGAGGACTTGAAACGGCCCATCATAGGGTGGCTGAAGAGGTCGCCGGACCGCGTCGTGTCGTACAAACACATATGGGCACGATGTGAGCTGTGGGTCGACGTGCACCACACGCGACCCTGGGGGCCGTGGAGGTACCGCGCGCAGTTTGCTCATGACGTTGCGTAGGCGAAGTGCATAGTCGCTGCAAGCTATGGATACCTCCTCTGAGCCGCGCGCAAAGAGCTCTCCCGGCAGCCTGAGTGTCGTGCCGTAGACCAGCTCAGCAGCGCTGCAGCCAATGTCCTCTTTCAAGGTGGACCTTATACCCAAAAGAACGAGTGGGAGGGCCTCCACCCAGTTGTGTTCCTCGGTTGCCGTGAGCGCAGCCTTCAGCTGGCGGTGAAAGCGCTCCACCATGCCGTTGCTCATGGGGTGGTACGCTGTCGTGCGTATGCGTGAGGTGCCCATGAGCTGACTGATGGCAGTGAAAAGGGCTGATTCGAATTGTCGGCCGCGGTCTGTTGTTATCGTGGAGGGCACACCGAAACGGGCTACCCAGTGGTACAGGAAAGCACTCGCAACCGTCTCGGCAGTGATGTCCGCGATAGGGATGGCCTCCGCCCAGCGGGTGAACCTGTCGACACAGGTCAGCAGGTAGGCCTTTCCGTGGCAGGGTGGCAGTGGGCCGACGATGTCCAGGTGGACATGATCAAAGCGAGAATCCGGAGTGGGGAGAGTTCCCAGTGCTGTCGAGGTATGGCGTTGTATCTTAGAGCGCTGGCAAGCTACACATTCGCGTGCCCAGCGTCGGACGTCCCGATTTACGCCCGGCCAGACAAATCTTGCCGTCACCAGTCTTTGGGTGGCTCTAATCCCCGGATGAGACAGTCTGTGCAAGGACTCGAACACATGGCGACGGAGGCTCGCGGGCACGAACGGGCGAGTTCTACTGACGCTTGTGTCACAGCAAACCTTGTCCTCGGATCCGGGAACCGGGATCCACTCAAGATTCAGGGCAGTGGTCGCGGTCAACAGGTGTTTCAGTTCGTCATCTTCACGTTGAGCGGCTGCCAAAGCGGGAAGATCAACCTGTAGTGTGGGCATGATGGCGTTCACAGGATTCCGTGAGAGGGCGTCCGCTACCTCGTTGTCGCCGCCTTTGACGTGGCGGATATCAGTCGTGAACTCTGATATATAGGACATTTGGCGTCGTTCACGTGCTGTGTGCGTTCCACCGTCGGAGCTTAGCGAGCGCAATGCATAAGTAAGCGGCTTGTGGTCGGTGAGGACGAAAAACTCTACACCTTCCAGGAAATGGCGAAAATGTCGTATGGCAGCGTACACGGCCAGCAGTTCTCTCCCGAAGGTGCTGTAGCGGCGCTCGGTAGGTGTTAGCTTCCTCGAAAAGAAGGAAATCGGGCGCCAGATTCCCCCCAACGAGCTGCTGTAATACAGCCCCAACGGCTGTATCGGAGGCATCTACCATTACGCTCTGCGGGACACCGGACCTGGGGTATTCAAGCAGTGCGGCGTTTGCCAAAGCGTCCTTGACCTCGCAGAAGGCTTCTTTTGCTTCTTGAGACCAGGAGAGGGTGTCCGAGCCATTTCGTGAAGTGGCCAGCAGGTCGTGAAGAGGTTGAAGGATATGGGCGCAGCGGGGAATGAAACGGCGGTAGAAGTTTACCAAACCCAGAAATTCCCGAAGCTGGCGCTTGGCGGTCGGCTGCGGAAATCCTTGCACGGCTTCAACCTTGTTGGGTTGAGGAAGAACTCCTGAGGCGGAGATGACGTGTCCAAGAAACGAGAGTTGTCGCACACCAAGCTCGCATTTGGCCATGTTCACGACCACGCCATGTTCCACTAAGCGCTGGAAGACGATGCGCAGATGATTCACGTGCTCTTCCGGAGTGCTGCTGGCGACTAGCAAGTCGTCAAGATAGGCGTGGCAGAAGCTGAGGCCGCGTATAGCACCGTCCATGAACCGCTGGAATGTCTGACCCGCGTTTCGGAGTCCGAATGGCATTCGGAGGAATTCGAAAAGTCCGAAAGGCGTTGCGATGGCGGTCTTCGGGACGTCCTCCGGGGCAACGGGAATCTGATGGTATGCCCGCACCAGGTCGATCTTCGAGAAGATAGTGGCACCGTGAAGTCTCGTCGTGACATCGTGTATGTGCGGTACCGGGTATCTGTCTGGAGTCGTTACCTGGTTCAGCGCCCTATAGTCCCCGCATGGTCGCCAGTCTCCCGGCGTTGACTTTGGCACCATATGAAGTGGAGATGCCCAGGCGCTCGACGAGGGTCTGATGATCCCTAGCTCCATCATGTGTTCGAATTCCTGTCGTGCGACCTTCAACTTCTCTGGAGGCAAACGGCGAGGCCGCGCGTGCACGGGTGGGCCGCTGGTGGCGATGTAATGGCGTACCTCGTGCTTCACCGCGGCGCTGGCTGGCGGCTGCCTCGTCAACTCGGGAAAATCCTGCAGAATGCGAGTAAAACGTTCTGCACCGGACGGCCCGAGCAGAGTGGGGCTCAGCGGAGGGTGGTGCGAGGGATTGCCTTGCACAGTTGCCTGCGACACGGGATCGTGAAGGCGGCGGTTGCGCACGTCGACGAGAAGGCCGAAATGCCGAAGAAAGTCCGCACCCAAGATGGCGAACTTCACTGCTGCCACGATGAAAATCCACCGGAACGTTCTGTTCAAGCCTAAATCGAGTGGCAGCGAGCGATGTCCGTAGGTGGCGATGGTTGTGTTGTTGACCGCCTGAAGCGGGGACGCACTGGGAACACGGCGATCGGTGGACCCAACGGGCAGCACGCTCACCTCAGCGCCGGTGTCCACGAGGAATCGAAGGCCACTGTCGCGGTCGGTGAGGAAAAACACTGATGGACGACGTTCGGGGGCCTCTGCGACACTGGTCGTCCTCAGTGCCGGCCGCTCCCGTTTCCCGCATAGTCGCACGGAGGAATGCATTTGCGAGCAGCATTGCCATGCTTCCTGTGATACCAGCAGATTCTCTGTTGCACTGCTGGGCGCTGGCGCTCCTCGGGAGTGCTGCGGGCCTGCATCGCTGCGACGGTATCGGCGAGGCGGGATATCTGCTCCCGGATGTCATGCAGCGTGGTCGTGGGCGCGCCGCCGGCGATGTCTGGCTGTAGCGCCGCGACGGACGGCGGAGCGACCGCCAGCACCGAGTCCGCGAGCTCGGCGAGTTGAGACAGGCGTTTGTCGGCAGCCGAGGCGAGGACCATGCGCACGTTGACCGGAAGTCGCTGTAGGAACAGCTCGCGAAGCAGTCTGCTATCGGCATCGGTGGTGGCTGCGCCGGCCGTGTGCAACAGCTGCCTCATGTGGCGCAACAATTGGCTGGGCGTCCGGTCCCCGAGCTCGGTGTCGTGCAGTAGCTGCTGCAGTCGCTGAGGCTCCGACGGCGTGAGACGGCTGATGAGCAGCTGTCTGAGCGCTGTGTACGCGTTCTCTGCAGGTGGAGCGACCAGCAGATCGCGTATCTCGCTCGCTATTGCCGGTGGGAGGCTGGCGACCACGTGGTGGTACTTTGTTAGCTCAGCGGCAATACGACGAGCGGTGAATTGGGACTCCACCTGCAGGAACCACAGCTGCGGGTCCGCTGTCCAAAACGGCGGGAGCCTGATGTCGACGGCGGAGATGGCCGGTGCGTCAGGGGGAGTCTCCATGGCGTCGATCGCTTGAAAAAAAAGGCGGTAAGCCTCGTCCGGGTCACCACTGTTGGGACGCGTGTACGCGCGGGAGAAGAAGACACGACCGCGCGGCGTGGATCCCAAACATCAACTGTTTATTCAGGTTCTCTGGAGGTTCCGGAGAGCAGCGGAGGGTGGCGCTGCCTGGCGGCTTGGCTTGGCTTGGCTGCCGCCACAAAAGCTTGCGTGCGTGTGATGTTTTCTACCACTGTTTGTAAAAATAACTAGAAAAATTGGGGTGTAGTCCGCACCAACAGAAGGCGGGGTCATCGGCAGGATTGTGTCTTGTGGGGGGAGGGGGGGGGGGGGGGAAGCAAGTGCACCTTCTGCACCCCCGGCCGACGCATTGTCCCAAAAGAATTTTTGAGACAAGAAAACTGATTTATTAAAAGAAGAAAGAAATGAATATTGGAGGGAAAGATCTTGTGATTGTGCTCTTTCATCCACTAGTCCGAGTCCGATTGGATTATCGCTTTGGAATGATCATGTCAAATACATCGGTGGTGTATATTGAGTAGTGTTTTGTGTTTGTTTCAGCATCGACGTGAGGCGACGGTGCACATTTGTTGTGTGTGTTTGTTCACGCGTGTGCATGTGTGTGTGTACTTGCGCGTGTTGAAACATGTTTGAGTACTTTTTTTTTTCTTTGCTCATGCCGCGTACTCTCTTAGTCAAAAAAAGGTCGCCGCAGAAATCATCTATCGATATATACTTGCCGCAGGGAATGCGTATATAATTTAAAGGGACACTGAAAAAAAAAACTGTAAATCATTTTAGACTTATAAACTGAAATTTGAACTCTTCATCTTCAGTAATTCCTACCGCAGTCATGGGCTCATTACAAAAGAAGAAATCAAGGTCAGAATTTTATTTTTAGATTTGCAAATCTCTGCAAATAAATGTCAGCGTCATGTCTTAAATTTTAAAGCGTCTCTTAGTATATCCACGTGGGCTTAATAAAATGAAAGACGCCGGAAAATCCATGACGTCACGGCGTGCTTGTGCAGGAACTTCCAGATGGCGTCGCAAAAAATCATAAAATTATTCACCTGAATTTTGTTCGTACAGATTTTCTCGATTGCCAGGCGTCTTCTCGATAAGATTTTGGTATTTTGAAAGGGTAATATTGCCTATACGGTATAAACTGTTATTCTCTTTGGAGTCCTTGAAGCACGCTAGAGATATATGTGTTTGACCCCAATCAGAACAAACGTCGCCCAAGAATTCAAACTCGTCGTTGATGAAGTGTTTCTTGAAGTACTTATGGACAATCACTCGATTGCACGACAGCTCGGAGATGATCGCAGGGAATCGCTGCGCCATAACATGTGCGTCTGACAGATTCAATCATAATTAACTGACATTTGCTATTTTCGTCGTGCTAGGAAAGCCGGTTTTGCCGCTGTACCGTCCTGTATCAGTGCGCCTGCTGTTTCGCCTAGCTCTCGTCACAATTTAAAAGAAAATATATTAAGAAAAGGACACAGCGCCTGCACAGCAGCTGCGGGGATGTGGTATGTGTCGCTTTCCATCCGCAGTCGCTCACAACTTCACCGCTTGGCGATCTCAATTAATTGTCACGCGCACCTGCGTATGCACGGACAAAAAAGTTATATACAGATGACGAAGCATAAACGGAGCTTAAACCTACCCGCGCTCCAGCTGCCTATCGAAGTCTGAAGTGATTTATTTATAAAAAAAATCGCCAGGCCTGCGCGGAACGCGCAGCACAGTCACAGCGAAAGCTGGAAGAGCGGCCTTTCTAGAGCCGTTTTTAAACACTCTTGGGGCAACTACTACAAGCGCACTTGCATGGTACCCACTACGCCATAAATCATCATAACTTTTGCGTAATGGGGAAGCGTCCACTAATTCGCTGACCCACGGGCCAATCCGAACACAGCGTACTTATTTGCTGCAGTGCTATTTGAGAATCCGCAGCGCCACAAGGTCGCGGGTTCGTATGGAGTTTCGGTCGTTAGGTCGCCACCCACTCCAGTGCGCAAGTTTTCAACCCGTATCGTGTATGCTGGCTGTGCAATGACATCAACTGACGTACTGTCGATTGTTTGCGATTAAAATGACTGCTCTGTGAATACGGATCAAGAAATCCTTGCGCTTGGGATTCGTTCTTTGTACGAGTGTTATTCTTACCGTTAGCACGGGTTTTATAAAAGACTCAAATGAACCGTTTAAGTTGGGCGGGCCATGACCGCCTAACCACATGCAGCATTGGCAAGTGATAGCACGTTTTGCCCGTCGCTCGATGATTCATAAACATATGGAACCCTCGGCATGCCCTCGATGAAACTCGCGGCTTCTTGTTAAGAGAAATAATGTTTTTCTTTTCATTTTTCATTCAATATGTGTGAGAGCTCTCCGGCTTTTATGTTTCTCAAACCACGGAGGAAGGAAAGAAGTTCTTTCCTTCGTGTTTCAAACGCTATGGCTCGGTGGTATCGAACTACAAGTTGTTTTGAACAGATAATCTTGAAAATAGCTCATTCTGAACGTTTTTGTACCACGCAGTCACACAACAAGACGTTCAATGTCACCGTCGTGAGTGTTAAGGAATATGCGCACTATTTTTGGAGAGAAAGCCGTTTTACTTTCCCGAAAGGTTGGTGGCGCCATCTAGTAAATCTTTATCTTAATTTTGTCGACTGCTGTTCCTGTATGAAAGCACGGAGCACGGTATTCGTCGAATCGGTTTCGTCGTTTTTTGTCTTACCCAACTTACGTGCGCGGTTACAGGTAAACGTAGACGTTTATTTCTATTAAGACATGTTACGCACGCCGCGAAAATACGACGGGAGGCTGCTACCAACGCCCTAAGTCACGACAACGCTTGCTTCGTCGTTTGTCATCCCTATCTGCGCCAGCGGGCCTGGCGACATGTCGCTGGAGACGAAAGACACGGAGCAGCAATCGTGATGGAAGTTATGACCAGCGTAAGCGCTATCGCCGTCCTCTTCTCGGCCCTGTTTCTCCAAGGGGCTTCGAGCTTCCGCGACATCACGGACGACGTATTCGGCGGCGCCCAACCGAGCGTCCTGGGTGCCTTCGGCGACTTCAACTCCGACAAGCTCACCGATCTCTTCCTCGCGTCCAACGACTCGCACAGGCTTGAGATATGGGTGGCCACGGGCGTGAAGCCTTCGTTCCACAAGTCCGAGGTCCAGTGCACCGTTCCGGGCGTCATCACGGGCATCATGCCTGGCGACTTCGACGGTGACTCCATCATGGACGTGCTAGTGACATCCAAGGATAGCGGCAGCAAGTCGGGCGTCGTCGACGTTCGAATCTTCTGGGGACGCCTTCGAATGGGCGTGGACTGCGCGAACAGCACGCACGTGAGCGACGTAGGTTGGCAGCCGCTGCTGTTCGACTACAACGGCGACAGGATCGTCGACCTGCTCTCCGCGCGGATCGAGGAACCCCACAGTAGAACGGTGTGGACGTTCGGTCCGAGCAGGACACCAACAACGGTGGCCCTAGGTGTAGGTACGGGTGCGTTCTCCAAGCCTCACTCGAATTCATTCGTCGACCTAAACGACGACATGACGGCGGATCTAATGCTAACTGCCCACTCGTCCATGGAGGTCTGGTACTGGGTCGGCAACAGTACCTTCCAAGGCCCGAACAAGCGCGAATACCCTTCCGACGCCGCGGTCAAAGGTCAATCCTTGTTTGTCGATGTAGACGCGGACGGCGACATGGAGCACGTCATGCCCGTCTGCCTGGGAAGCGCCGACTGCAAGCGCTCCGCCATTGTGGTGCTCAACGGTAGCCAGTGGGTCACGTGGTTCGAATCCTTCCAGGACAGTGCCAATAACACGTGGAAATTCCACGTTGATGAGGGCCAGCCGGCAGACGTGGCGATGCCAGTAGCCTTACGCTCTGCAGACGTGGACATGGACGGCTACCCCGACTTCCTGGCCATATTGGAAGGCAAGCTGCCAGATCAGAAGAAGGCAGTCATCCGAGCTACTCTCCTCCTCAACGTCCACTGTCCCAGCTGTCCCTATGGGCGGAACCTGGTCCCGTACTGGAACTACGGAGCCCTGGCCAACTTCGACTCCGCCAAACTGGCCGCCTTCTTCGACATAGATGAAGACGGCCACATGGACATCCTGCTGACCAACGGAACCCATCAGAACGGCTTCCGCACGTACGCGCTTCGCAACCAGTTCAGCGACGACGCGTGCTTCATCAAGGTTTTGGCTGTGAGCGGCCTCTGCTACACTGACTGCCCACAGGGTCACCTGGCCTATGGAACGAATCAGCCGGGTCCTCTGGTTCGGTATCGGATCATAACGTCCAGTGGCCATCCGCAGGTGTGTGCTTTTTACCTTGGTCATAGTGCTTATTTGTGCTATCTTGTAGCTTTTTGCATCTGTTCTGTCTTGTTTCCTGTTCTTGTATCCACTGTCAATACTTTCGAATGGTTACATACCAACCTGCCCAAACTACATTTCTACTACATCTGGACCTTGCCTTGTTTTTCTTCTCATCGGCACTCTTTGCCTCTGGTCGTTCTCTCCCATTTCTTATTCTTGTGTGCGCTGTTAATACTTTCTAATGCCATCTTGCATGAAGAAAATGTTTACTTTGTTTACCAAATGTAGTGTTGGTGTGTGACATACTGGCAAAATGGGAACTGTGTGCCAGGTGCTCAAGATTAATTTGTCATTGGAGCCTGAAGACTAGATGCAGCAGTGTCATAAATGCGGCGAAGCAGATCGGCATTGCTTTTAGAAGTAGAGCTCATAGCTTTCGCAGGAAGAAAAGCGTTCAAACAGCTGGAGGCTTGTGCTGTATGCAGAGTTGGTTATAGAAACCTGGGCTGAAGAGTTTTCGCTATAGCTTTGTTGGACAACTGTCAACCCAGTAATTACGCGAGGAAGCCTCGTGTCCCTCGCGGTGCAGAGTTAATTAAGTGATCTTTTAAACCAGCCCTTTTAAAAATATGCTTAATGTTGTCATGACATTAGATGAGGTGAAAGAGACTTGCTACATTATCGAAACCTGTTGTAATCTTGTGGTGCCTGGTACCACTGGCGCACACCCCACGGCTTTAGTTCTGAAAGACAGGCCCATGCAAAAAAACTCCATTGTACAGTATCAAAGAGTATGTTCCCCACACATTTGCTAGAAAAGCTTACAAATCGAAGAGCCAGTCTCGACAGCGTTTATGGATATAGTCATGGGATTTCTTTCAGAACGATACCGGGCAATTGTCACATTCACCTTTGGTCAAACTCGTTGAGTCATTCCCCCCCCCCCCTTTTTTTTTTGCATTCGAAGCCATGCTGCGCTTGATGTGCACTTTTAACCAAGTCATTTAAAAACTGTCCCCCCCCCCCCCCTCCCTTTTTTTTTGCATTCGAAGCCATGCTGCGCTTGATGTGCACTTTTAACCAAGTCATTTAAAAACTGTCAAAATTGTGTATTTCTAGCGCTGGCAAGAAACTCTGGCTTTTCACTATATCTATGTAGTTGACAGCTGCGTAGAATAAGCTGTAGAAAAAATATGTGTCGGCACTTTAGTCGCTGCAGTAGTGCATGGTTATAAAAAAGATTGCTTAACACAAATGTCTGCTTACAGCTCTGATACACGAGCCATTTGCATGCACTAAGATTTGGCGTGTTGTACAGCTACATGAAAATAAGAATGGCATATTACATACATATGTAACATATTACTGTTAGAGTGAATGAGGGGCAGCTGTTGGGTATTCGTAGTTATTGTCACTGCTCGTCGGTTTGCGAATGTTTCATAACACCAAGTTTGTGTGCTGCCACATGCGTGTAAGTGCTAGATATTCTTTGTCTCCACTAGCGCAGTTATGTTTTTGCACGCTGCTTTAGTTAGCTCACCAACCTACTCACCTTTCTTTTTCTTTACACCACTTGTCGAAGCGTTGGCTCCAGCGACAACCCCCGGTTCACGGAATTTTTCATTTATTCTGTAGGAAAGCTGCGCAAGCCAGTTGTACCAGTCGGCACACTATGCGCTGCAGCTGCCTTACTCGGTGTTTGGCCTCGGTCAGTCGCCAAACTTTGTGGACGTGCTGACCGTGGCCCTGGCCAACAACGAGAGCGTCGAGCACCTCAGCGTGCACCACCAGTGGACGCAGATCATTCCAAACTCGCAGATGGTGGTCATCCCATATCCGGTGAACGACCCGCCAAGTTGGGTCAACAAGCTTTTCGTCACTCCCGGAAGACAGGTACGGTTCTTAAGGGCTGGTAAAATGTAACTCTACTCTGCGTCACTTTTTATTTCGAATGCACCTTTCCTGGTTGGTCGAAAATTTTTGGGTCGGGCCCCCTTTTGCCTGTCAATAACAATGTGACAACCAGAAACTGCACAAAACTAGTAAGATCAAAGTGACAAATACACATAGATTACACAAAGTTATGTAGAATGAACCAGAAAATGTGAGGAATAGTAGCTGGCAAGGGCCCCTTCCAGAAGTGCAATATAAATGGTTCGATGGCCATTATATGACTATAGAAAACATAACTATATGCAGATACATTCACTCTTTATGTCAGCTACAAGTACCTACAGCCGGGTACAACGCAGATGACCAAAGTGCGGCAGCCGATCGGCTTTGCGACTTAAGAAATATTCCTGCTCATGCACTTGGCAATGTTCCCCGAAAGTGGGGTCACTGGCTGTCTGGCTCATGATGTCAGTCTGTTGTGCGTGCATATTGGTGCAGGTTTGTCTGCATTCACCTTTGAGGAGAAAATGCTGCAGACTTTCCAAAGTTGTACCCGACTATAGTATCCAAAGCAGTCTGTGGGCAGCCATCTCTTGTTTGATTCAGCCAGCTGTTCGAAGCAACTTTGTTTAATTTGGCACATTAACGTAATAGAGCGTTTTCGTACCCTTATTTGCATCCTGTGGCAAAACAAGTCTGGAGAATTGTGGAGTGCTATTGCAGATAGGAAACAGAAACGGAATGGAATAGTCATACGTTATCATGCCCCTGGAATAAGGACACATTCCGTTATTATTCTCATGGTAGATGGGGTAGGATTATTGTACAGGATCCTGCTAGGGAGCTTTAGTCGCTGCATCCACTCTCCAGCAATCACCCAGCCCTCACCAGCACTGGAAGTTGTGCACTCAATTGCTGAGTGCTGTACATTTGATTATCTGCTTGCATACCCTAACTTCACTGTAGACGGCATTGAATTGTCCAAGTAACATGTCCTTGCACACATTTCAGGTGCTGCTGACATTCATCGCCCTGGCTGGAACGTGCGTCTTTATTGTGCTGATCATCGGAACCCTACACTGGCTAGAAAAACGGGAGGACCGTCGGATGAAGCTCCAAGAAGCTCACCAATTCCACTTTGATGCCATGTAATGTGCCCTCTCTGGCGTCATCGCATCGAGTGTTCTTGATGAAAATTGAACCTTTGGTGCACCAAGTTCAGCAATAAGACTGCCATATCTGTTCACTGTTCGAAGCAGCAGTGACGAAAGACACCTCGTGATGTAGCTTTGAAGACTGTTCAGTGAATGTCACGGGGTGTTGTAGTGATTCTTCGAGTCTTGTTCTTTGCTGGGTTAATTGTTGTGCGCCCACCATCTTGAGCCATGTTCTTCACTCTCAGTGGAGGGTCAATATGGACTGTGTCCTTTCGGGGGCTAATTATGAAGTCTATGTCCGTCATTGTGCTTCAAGTACTGGCCAACTTCCAAGTACTTTAACGATTACATGTGGTCTGCTATGGCTACTTTTTTTTGTGCGTGCAGGACTTACAGGCCAATATTTCTGGTGCAGCTGTAGCTGCACTAAATGAGTTGCGCCCTGCTATTAGTCCGAGTAATGTGTTTTATACAATTTGGTGTTTCAAATGTCTGGCAGTTCTTGGTCTCATTTTGCTGAGCTGAAATTGAGGGCCAAGTAAAGCAACATTTCGGAACGTCCACAGGACCGAGCGAGTTATTTCAAAGAAGCCTGAGATGGTCTGTTTCCTAATTTCAGTGGTGTTTCATTTACGTAAGTCTTGTATGTCTGATGCCTTCACTTCATGAGATTATTCTAATCCCAATGTAAGTGCTGAAAATGTGTTGACCGCTTCAGTTGTCCCACTGCTTGTGTGCTGATCACACATTTGCTTTCCGGTCTCCAAGTGTGATTTGTTTCTATGCGACTGTTAAATGCAGGCCATTTTGTGCCTTAAGTTATGCAGTGTTTGTTCTAGCTGTAATTTTGTATTTGCGCAGTGTTTGTGTATTTATTGCAATAAAAAAATAAACACTTGTTGTGTTATATCGTTCCTAGTCGACGTTTTCATTGTCGGATGAAGTTGTCGAAAAAGCTGAAACGGCAAGTAGTAGTTCTTGCCTTGTTGGTTATAAGAGCAAATTTTCCCCCATTAGGAGAGGTTGTTTTGTGTTGAGACTTTCAAAGTAAGCTACTGAAGGCGCGGCACTTGCCATCATCCATAAGGATCGTTATAGTTGATTACAACCTAAAAAAATGTAAGCTCCACCCAGATAACTGTGGTACGCCTGCCCTTCACCTGTGAAAGACAGTCATGCTAGCTTGTTTCCGCTCGAACCATAAGCTCAACAAGGCTCGAAGAACACAAATGGGATGTCGCTAAAACCATCAATGCCATGCGTTTTAAGACGGAGCTCGTCGAACACTGCTGGACAACAGGGCATACGTTCGACTTCAACAATGCAACGATGCTGGATTGGGAACAAAGGTGGCGGAAAAGAAAACTCCTGAAATTGTGGTTCATCCATTGCGACAAATCGGCTTGCAACCGCAGCCCCCTATCGGGCATTTACAGGGACATATGTGATTAGCAGTGGACTGGGCGAACTCCGCTCATTTGGTGCCAGTGTATACCGAGGATGTCACCCGCATAGGTGGTGAAATATTTATGTAATATTTATGTCGGAGTGAATCTTTGAGAGTCATGAACTCGCCCAGCTTTTGGAACATTTTTGCAAGTACTTTTCCACGGCTAATATAAATACTACGCATATTAAATTAAGAGTTCAAGGTTTGTCCTTAACCTTAAACATTGCATTTGGCCGCGCAACAATGTCAGAATGCCTGACAAAATTTACGAGAACGTCCAAGTTTCCGACCTAAAACCAGCGACAGAAACGTGTGTCTGCGTGAAAAAGTCTGCTATCTGAGACACTTGAGAATAGCTTGATGTCACAAAAATGAGTAAGCACTATTGGATGGAGGATTTACGCAAATTTGGGAGGGTCAGCAGTGGCTGTGGGCAGAGCCGACATTTTTATCTTAGATTGTAACTGACTGAAGTGATGCTCACAGTTGGCACAATATTGCCAGTTGCGTTTGTGCGAGTTGCATGCAGACTGTTAATGAAACGTACATACCATTTATCTGTTTCATTATGCATCGTTTTTACTCTCGACCATTCCCTTAACTATGGTAGTCACATGATTATGCAGATATGCAAAAGTTGAACAAACCTGAAATATAACTGTGAAGGAAAGTGCACATATGTGATAACATTGACTTGCTCGATGTGAAGTACTGTGATGATGTTCTGCTGTTACAAGCAATGTTTTGCCACTGTCACTTGGGTATAGGGAAGAAACTAACCTGGACAGTATTGTGAGGGTAAGGGTTGGTTTAGCAAAACACAAAATTAGCTGACCATAAAAATGTGACTCCGCTGACGTACGGCCACGGCAAACAGTTGTGCCTGCTACATAAAACTTGTTAAATAAGCAACCACTATCGGTATCCTGCAGCAAACGCCACTGCATGCAAGCTGATATACCAACTTTGCAAGTAGGCTTGAAGGACAGGTATGGGCTACAAATGAGTTTTCTGGTAATTTTCTGCAACTACACGAATGATACGGCCAGCAGTGTAGTGCGGTAGTCTCGCGATGCTGTCACCGCTTTGTGGATTGAGGCTCAGTGCATGAGGGGTGTAACCAGAAACTGTTTCTGAGGGGGGGTGGCACCCCCCCTGGCTACACCGCTGCAGTGCATAAATACTTTGCAATTATGTGAGCACTAGATATCCTGGCTTCATTGAAGGTCCTCCAGCAAAATGCACACACATGAACACGCAGTGGTCAAACATAGTGCTGTTGCATTTATATAAGTCTATAACCAAAACATGTCCATTCACGAAGACTTCACTCGATGCACGACAGTATACGGCTTATGTACACATCACATATTGCACCTGACATGATGCGTTTCATGGTCATCATCCATTAGCTCGCGTTTGCGAGTCTATGCCACAAAGGTCATCTTCAATGATGGCAAAAGAGCCCAGCTCTTCTTTGTTGCGACTTGCCACAATCAGGTACAAGGGTGCACCACTTTCCTGACAAATGCCCCCCTTTACAGTATACACTCTACAAATCACAGAGTGGACAACCAGCCAATAGTTATCTGGCTGGTCTGAACAGCCGAACTTGTCGCATCACATCATGTACAGCTAGTCGTCAGCAAAGTCCACTTGACTTAGCGGCCGACTTGACAACAGCCCACACGCTGTACGACGAACTGTTACGAACCTCGTTCATTAAAGAGATCCACGATGACACATTGATGTTGCGTCACAGGGTGGCATTTTCGTAAGCTGTTATCCGACCAAAAACCGTCCTGAGAACTTGCGTCACAGTTGACGCACTGTTACGCGCAATGCTCAGTCTTGATGCTGGTGCTGCGCCTCCCGCCAAGCGTTCTGTACGCTGGCAACCATTCTCTTGCATAGGCTAGAGCGCAGGAAGGCGCCTACTGCGCAGACTACGGTGAACAGCCAGGCCGAAATGAGCACCCAGTCGGTGTATTCCAAAGGCTTATCGGCTAGCGGGCCGCTGTAATCCGGGTCCAGAGGCCGAGTGGCCTGCATTCCCGTGTGCCTGGTGACGAACGACACCAAACCCTGCATCGTGACTAACGTATCGTTGAACTTGGCAACGGCGCGACCGTTGTGAAAGAGGAGTATGCTGGGGACGGCAACTAGCCCGTAGCGCATGTTTATGTGGCTCGACTTGACGACGTCCACGGCGTAGAATTCGAGATCGGGAAACGCGGCAGGCAGGGCGTTGACGTAGGGCGCGGCGCCGGCGCAGAAATTGCAGTAAGGCGAGTAGAACGTGACAACGATGCAACGGCCTGCCGTCGAGTTGGTCTTGTTTGGCGCGGGCGAGAGCTCCTGGAGTAAAGCCGTGCCATTGATGAGTTGTAGCGTGTTGTATTCTTCGTCTTCGTTCCTCGTCACGTTGCTGGGGAGGCAGCGGATCGGATTCGCCGAAGACGCGTTCTTAGCGCCGGCGGCTTCCGTGGAGTTCGAGCTTGCGGCATCGTCGGCGGTGGTGTTCGTTTGCGCCTCGCTCTCCGCGGAGTCCTCGGAAGCATTGGGGAGAGTTGGGAGTTCGGGTTCAGGGAATGGCTCGTTCCCGCTGGTTTCGCGAGGTGTTGCGGCCATTTCGTCCACCTGCTCGCCCAGGCAGGCAAATAACAAAACGGCGAAAACGCAGCACCAAATCGACACGGGAGCCATGTTTGCTGATGACGCTGTCGCTTGCACTCTCGTCGCTGTTGCCAGCATTGGGTAACGCGGGCGACCCATCATTACCATCATTTCCCATTACACTCTACTAATGAGCGCAGTTGTCACAACATAATCTTCCCATTCCACATACTTGTATTGCTTGTCACTGTGGCAATCACATCATACACAAATTATTGACACATTATTTGTTATTGCATGTATTATTTAATACAGTGAGCTTGTCATGTATCGGATTTCTCCTCTTGGTCCGAGTTCGAATCCCTACGAGCGCAGCCGCGTTCCGAACAATCAGCACGCACTTTCACGGCGAGCAAACTGGTGCGAATAAATAGATATTGCTACAGTGTACTAGAATACTCAAGTTTAGCGATACGCTACGGGCAAGTAAACGAAAATTTATATTATATGCGAAGTGTTGTTAGTACAGTAAGTGTGTATCGCGATCGGTAATCTCGAGTAATCGCAAGCTCAGCGTCGTCATATTTCATATAAAGCCTTAGAGCGGGTGTGAGTTGCTTACACGACTTTACAAGAGCCGCCAGGTCGAAATTCTGATTACTTTTCCACCAAGGCGGATGAATGAACCCACACTCTATCAAACGGTACAAATACATCACTCAGGTACTTTACTTTAGGTAGCCATAGATGCGATTTCGTTCTATGGTTTGGTCTCCATTGCCATTCGCTTTACCGACGCCGTTGGGTAGAAAAAAGACGTGGTTTCGTAAGGTAGTAAAAGTTTGTGGCGCAGCACACGTGCAGAGCGCGCGCGCGCGTTGCGCTCCGACCTTGACTCGCAAGAGCGATGAAACAACCGATGTCGAAACACCAGTCGCTGTTTCTACGCGAGCCAACCGCGCGGTTTCTATCCGTTTTGCTATCGCATTGGTGTTCACAAACCGAGGGAAATGACTTGACTTTCAACTCTTCAAGATACCATGACCGCGTACGACACGCGATAAGCTACCGTTACGTTGTACCACCTTTGAAATGCCCCTCTTATTCGGCGCTATCATTGCCCTCTCGTCTATTTGCGTTGTTGCTGCCGCAGTTGGCAGCGTTTCTCACACGGGACTATCGCGAGCTGGCAACACTTAACAATAACATGGCGGTCAGCTGTTGGAAGTCGAAGAACAGTGGGTGATTAGAGAAGTGGCAGAGAAAAAAAAACGCGTAATCGTAAGCGCCCATAAATTTCCGATAAACTTGTCCCACTACGCCAGATGTCGTTCGAAGGACGCGACCGTCACATCGGGCCGAATTCGTGTGCTACGGGAGCGTCCGCGGCTGACAGTCTACGACGGAGCCTGCCAGTGCGAGCATGATACTACGGTGCCTTGTCGATACGGCGCATCGGCTGATCAACTCCCAGTTGGCCTCGGCGAAAAGCTTTTTCGCACTGTACGCACCCGACTTCAACGGAGTGGTCAACTACCTGCGACAGTTTTCTTAGGTAGCCTCACAGTCCTGCTCACCAGTTGTGCTTTTGCTATTTGTGTGCAGCATTGTAGGGCAAACCGCGCGCCCCTTTGCCTTAGCTCACCGGAAATCTTAAGCAGGTTACCCTGATTTTTAACGGCCCCGAACGTGTAGTTTTAGGTCTGTCACCATTCGAGTACTTCCGTGATTTCGGGTGTGGTGCAAAACTTCCCCGAGTCATGCTCGCTTAGAGGAAACGCTGGGATCTGATCGGTAACATCTGTGCACGGCGTTCGCAGGTCGCCCAGAAAGTCAAGATGCTGTACGTCTTCCTCGTCGATACTGGCAAGATGGTGACCTTTGATATGAATCACGCCGTCGAAAGGTGGGTGTGCTGGCGATGTGCATGAGTCGGGGGGAATACCTGGGTGCTGCGCGTAACCATAGCAACACGGTGGAAGTCCTTTGTTCCACACTTGTTCACGGCGGGGAAAACGCGAGCATGTTGTTATCACGTGCTACGCTTTTGTGCATGCCCCAACAAATGTCCCGCTCGTGGTTCCTCTTCCACGACGAATGTTTTCTTTCCCGTTGCAAACGATTTCGTCAGGCCTCGACGCTTTTCGATTGAATGAGGGCGTCCCGTTCCGAAAGGAAAGCTGTGTCAAAAACGTGCGTTTTACAGTCGAACGCACGTTAAAACTCTCGCGCCCAGAGATGCCGATCACGTGCTGTTAACCATTGTTGTTATTGTTCGTCCGAATTCATGTTAGCTTTAGTTCCGTCAATCGTGACGCACTAGACGCCTGTCATGTTCGATGTAGCAGTCGCTGGTCATTGCTCACTTAGCCTCTACATTCAGTGGTGACAGTTTAGGGGGCAAGTGTGACCCCCCCCCCCCCCCGCACCCCCCCCTGGAATTGACCACAAGGGGGGTCCGCATACCTTAGCAGCCCCATTGACCTGCTGCACTTTGTTCTAGTAAGCACCCACTTTGTCCCAGAATGCATTGCTGGAATACAGTGCACACACAGTTTCAGATTTCAACCGCAAGGATGGCTGATTTGTTTTGTGTGCCTCCTCCATAGTGTATTGCTTTCTGCCCAGTCGGGTAGAGAAAGACTCGTGATAGAGACACACGCAAGTCTTTCTCATGATTTGCTCGTGATGTGAAGTAGAATGGGTAGAGAAAGACTCGTGATAGAGACACACGCAAGTCTTTCTCATGATTTGCTCGAGATGTGAAGTAGAATATCGACCTGTGCATCGGGAGCTAAGTAACAGTGTTTAAAGAGCGTGATAGTCTTATGATCACAATGATGGCGCATTCTTGTCGTCAGCCTTCATGATAATTGACGTCGATTTGGTCTAGATAACACTGCGGTTGCAGATGGTGAGAAGTGCCCCTAAAGTAGATTTCGGATACTGCGAGCTGTCGCAAAAATCCTGGATGCGGCTTCACCAAGCCAGCCTGTCGCATCATGTTACATAATCTGTGTGCTTTGGCCAATAATTTTTTTTTTATATGGCCAGGAAACGTGAGCAGACTGCTACATTTTACACTAGTGAAGAGAGGCTGAATTTAGCCGCTAACCACCACCATGTTTAAACAAAAATAGGCGTCTCGCGTTCGTAATGTCCCGAGGTTTAAAAGGCTCAGCCCAGGAATGTACACAGGCGGTAAAGAAGTAACAAAAACAAGCGCTTCTTTGTCTGCCATGTGCATTTTGGTGCTGACCCTTTTAAACGTGGGATACCAACTAGCACACTCCTGCACTTCAGATTGATCCTTGTGTTTGGTCAAGGCTCGCTGAACTTGCCCCACCCTTTCTCGTTCACGACGTGCCATCGTGTGCTTGTTGCAGCGTGGAGCATCTCAAAGTTGTCATTCATCAGCGGTTCAGTGTGCCGCCCGAAAAACAAGTGCTGCTCATCAGCGGAGGGGAAAGTCTTCAGCCGACAGCTTCTGTGGGCAGCTACAGTGCGGGCACGGACACCAACCCCATCTACTTCTTCAACAAGGTGTCTATTGAATCTGACGCCCTCGACAGGTCCAATGAACTCGTCACGTCGGGTAAGCATTTTATTTTCTCCTTGGAGTAGTGTAATATTGGCGTCGCATAGGCACTTGCGGTCAGGGCCGACCCAGATTAAGCTCAATCGAATCGCAATCAGGCCCGATCGGGATCAAGATGATCGCAATGAATGCATGGCGATCTGGGAGCCAAATCTTCATTTGACTGACGTCAGTGCCAAGCTTGATACGGATCAGTTTGGATCGTGTAGCAGCGACTATTGAGTTGATCGTGAAAAATAAATCTGATCCATATTGGCTATGGTTGTGATCAAGTGACTGTCTGGCATCGGTATAAGTCGGGTAGAAAGTACATTGGATTGAGTATCTGTGCACAGGTTGCACCCTATTTATAGCATTTCCCGTTTTGCTGCACACAAGCCCGTTCAGTCCCCCCACCGCTGCAAGCCTCTTAATTACGTTGTGCTTCTGTCATGCGAGACCTCAAAATTTAGTTAATTACTGTAAGGAGTGTTACAGTCTGCTTATTGTAATTAAGGTGATCATATCTGCATCTAGTTCAATAAACTTTGATGCAGTGGGATAAACTACTTTCTTCTTGGGCATGGGCCTTTGTGTTGCACTCGAAAGCTGGGATGGACCTAAAGTGCAGCCTTATTAGGGTGTTTTAGCAGTGCCAGTAATACCATACCCAGGCCACCTACCAACCTGGAAAACCTGGAATTGTCAGGGAATTCGGACATGACTGGAAAAGTCACGGAATTTTCCTGGAATTTTTTGAAAAGCCTGGCTTGGTCATGGAAACTGACTGATCGTAGTCTGTGTGGGACCATCGCAAAACTGTTTTTGATCAAAGCTTTTAAATGTGATTCTTTTTCTGCACTACAGCAGACAACTAAGCAGAAGGCTAAAAAAAAAATGACAGTGCATGAACTGTTGCTTCTTTACGCTAACCATTTACGCTATGTTATTGCCATTCCATGTTAGTGCACCATGATCTGCAAACGTTTTAGCTGTGCAAGTTGCTCTGTGAGCGCAGTAACGGGATGAGATGATGTTAGTGGCTAATACAGGTCTTGTAGGCTAAAATAACTGTGTGCTGACCACGTTGGTGCAGTATGGAAGTACATACCTTGCTGTACGGTAAACTACCACTGCTAAAGCACCTTATTGCTTGGGTAATTTGCAGGAAGCTTGATGTTGATAATTTCTCAGGCAACTCGCTGCACACATTTTTTGACAAGTATGTTCATGAGCTGGATGGACATGAATGGTCTTAAAGGGGCCCTGCATCACTTTGAGCACGGTCGATACTGCCGATCGGTAGTCAATACTCCTGAGAAGAAGCGAGCCAAACATTATAGCGCAGCTCATGGCCTGGGAATTTACAATTAATTCTCAAATTCAGCTAGAAATTGTTCCCCTCTTCTTTCTACCAAATGATGCCATATACCCAAGTAGCCATGCTATTTCCCAAATTCACGGCCCCAGTCTAACCATAGTCAATCGCATTGGCAGTTCAAGTTAGCTGCATAACTATATACACCCATGTGTATGTGTCTGTCTTACTGCCCCATAAATGCTTGGCATAGCAGAGATCTCTGTATATGGGAGCTTCTGAAATTGTGCTGCTTACACAATCAAAGGGGGCCATGCTACTTTCATTATTTGGCAGGCATGCTGGGTGAAGCTGTGGGCTATCTTTATCTGTAGGATCATGGTGCCCTAGGTGTGCACTAGCATGAGATAGTGCAGCCTGTCAGTGTGAATGAGAGCACACACACGCAAGCTCTCACCTATAACATTTAATTGAGGTTTATTTATCGTTATAAGACAACTCTCTTGCATTTCACTTTGATTACAAAATGGATTGAAAGCTCTTAAATGTACGACTTCTCGACTCACTTTTCACTCATTCATTTTTTTTAGAACTGCAAATTTTATCTTGGTCTTCCTTCTCGCATGGTGAGGAGGAGGAGATACCAGCTGATGAACAAAGTGTAGAGAAGGAAATGGAAAAGTGCATGTGGGCTGTGCTTCAATCATCAAATGCATGCAACTGTTACTACATCACCACATTGAAAAATTCTCGTGGCTAAGTGTTTGTTGTGTACTTATAGAAAACGGTAACACCACGATTGGCTTCTGGGTGGTTCAAGGGTCCTTTAAGGTTTAACGGTAGTATGTAATGCTTGAGTTAAAATTCCTAGAAGCATTCTAATAAAGTGAAGCTTTGGGTTAGTTGGTATTGCATATTGAAAAGTGGAGCATGGTATCACCTTTCGTGTGCAATAAAATTTCAGTTGAGATTCCGCGCTTGTCCGTGTCGTTTCTGTTACTTTTGTTCTTTTTCAATATTTAAGTGCATGTAATGCATTTCACATTTAAAGAAGTTGAAATTTTGCTTGATTGACTGGCTGCAGGTGTAATGACCATTGCTGGAATTCCTCGCTTTCTCTTTTCAGACCAGGATGTGGAAGTAGAAGCGGTGATGAACCTGCCGCCTGCATACGACACCGTGGTTGTGAGGACGCAGCTTGCTCAGGTGAGATGGCACTGCCATTTGCAGTTTTTGTGCTTGCCCATGTTGCAGCTCTTGCATTTGTTTAACTTTGCATTTTTTTCGTCTTCATGTTCTGCGAGAGTAAGTTGGTGATTACGTGCGTGCATTGATGTGACTGGTATGTGTGCGTGTTCTTGAAACGGTGCTGTTGTAGCACTATCTGAGGTTGTGCTCGCTAGCAGGCATATAGGAAAGGCTCGACAGCTACCAGAGATGGCAGTCGATGGATAGAAGAGCTGCAAGCTTCGAGTCATGGCTGTGATGGCAGTAAAGGGGCCTGCAACACTTTTCTGAGTTGTAATGGCATAGTGTCACTGTTAGCACATGTCACTTCACGAATCGCATGCTGCAAAAATTTTTAGAATTTGTCAAGTACGAGCAGAGTTGCAAAAACCTGTCGCACACTTCGAGCGCTTTCTCTCTCCTCTAGTACCAGTGAGCGTGCTGAAAGCTATGTAGGGAGGGGGATTACAAAGGGGCAAGAAGCTGCAGCCCTTCATCAGCGTGCGTTATGATCTTGCAAAATTTCTTTTTTCTTTTTCTCCGAGCGCGCGGCTTACTTTCAGTGTGATCTCCAGTGTGGGACCGTGGCGGCGTCTTGCAGCGGCTACGGTAACGATAAAGCTCACGATACTTTAAATCGGCCTGTGACTGTGGGTATTTGGCACAGTAATTTGGGTATATGGCATCATTTGTAGAGAGAAGATGGAGCAATTTCTAGCTAACCTCGAGAATTAATTGTAAATTACAGGCTGCATGCTGTGCTACAACATTTAACTACTACGCCTACCTACGAAGAACAATCGTTAAACCACTATTTGCCTTAAATCTGTCAAGTGTTTTACATAAGTGCACGTAATTTGTTCTCTTTTCGAAGGGGCTCGGAAAATTCTTTCTCGTTGTTTAAACGTGTTTAGGGAAAGACTGCCAGGTCTAAGTTGTTGTCGCGTCGTGCACATTTTTTTTTTCTTCCCCACAGGAATTCTGCGACCGGGCTCGGCAGGAACTGAGGATCTCGGAGTCTCTCGTCCATGAGCAGCACTTGCAACAGCAGGGCTGGGCTGCTGTGGTTGCCAACCTCGACGATATGACGAGGCAAGTCAATCCCGGAGCTTGGTGTCTCTCTTTCGCTTTCTTAAACTTCCTCATAGTTGTAGTTCAGAACTGCCCTTTAGCCATAGAAGTACAAAACTGTTGCAGCAAATTTGCCTAATGGAAGTCGAGGCAGCTCTATACAATCTGGTGTAAGATTTTAGTACAGCAGTCTTGTGAACATTTAAATATTGTCATGTTCTCACTGTGAAGAGTATGTCAACCTGAAGCATAACCAGGGTGTCTACCAGCCCGAAAAACCTGGAATTGTCGGGGAATTTGGTCGTGTCTGGGAATGTCAAGAAATTTTTGAAAAACCTGGGTGGATCATGAAAATGTATGGATGGCAGTCTGTGCGATTGTCGCGAAAACACCTTTGATCTCTACCTTTGGTCAAACCTTACAAGGCTGCTCCTTTTTCTGCAACTACAGTAAACAGCTTAGCAGAAATGTAAGAAAAAGGACTGTGCATAACTGTTGTTTCTACGGATCGCACAACGTATCTCAATTCCTAGACATGACATTACTTGTGTCAATAAATTTGTCCTTGCTTGTCTTGGCCGCGACCTGAGCTTGGCTTGAAGGCATTCTGGTTTGTTGAGAAGCACTTTGAATAAGAGACTCGCAGGGCCGGGTCAAGCTCATTTAGTGGCAATGCAACAATACACATCCTCAGTTCTGCACTGTTGCTTATGCAAGTGCCCTGGTTTTCTTATATTTTTTACCTCTACAGAGCTTGTTTGTGGTATACATATAATCGCAAGGGTTCTTAAGTGGTCTAGTTGGTTCATCGACATTATGGCAGAACAGCGCCAAATATGGTACAGTGAAACGGACACTGCGCTGTATCCTGTGTGTTTCACTGCCCCGTATTTGGCGCTGTTCTGCTGTAACGACAGATACTCGGTTTTCCAACCAGTTGAGGAATATGCTCAGAATCGTCTTGGAAAGCCTCGAAGAGTCGGGGAACTTGAAAAAATGAAATTGGTAGACACTGTGATAATGGAACACCTAGCAGTACAACAACAACGGTGCGCACGGCTGGCTGTCTTATCAGTGGTTCTATTGTCGGCGCTTTATATGTGCATAATGTCGGCCATCATCGTCCTAGGATGACTTTTATATATGGTGCCGTCCAGTGCAGTTGCCTTGTGCTGCAAACCTAAAATGAATACAAGTGATTGTTCCGCTTCTGCCTTCAGCCCGAACATTTCTTGGGTCTTGCTTTCGCGGATCCATACCTAACAGCAGACCTAACGTCTCTCCTTATACGCGTCGCATATTTTAGTGTAAGCTGTACATCCCGTGCAAGTTCTAGAGTATTCTGTGCTTTTCACATCGCTCATGCAATCTGCTTAGAATTTGTTATTTATTCACTTTGTTCATTCGTGAGACCCTCGGGATGCAGTTTGCACATTGTACATTGAGGGGCAGAAATACAATCCAAGATCAAAATAAATATGGGTTTACTTGTAGCAAATTACCGTGGTGATATCTTTTGAGAAACTTTTTGTACATAAAGGTGCGCCTTGCGCTGAGTGATGATGTTGTAACACTTGTTAGTGAGTGAAAAACAGCCACTAGAAAAAGACTCAAACACGGGTGATGCCAGTACAATCCAAAAGCTGCAGTTTGTTCGTGCTTGACTTAAAAATTTCATGGCTGGAGAAGTAGTAGTACATATAGCGGTTTTGAAAGTTCATTGTTATTGTGACCTATTGATGACAGCACAGTTTCTCTTATGTAACAGTCTAACATTCTTTGTTCTACAGGAGTCTGAAGAACAATGCAGCAGGCATCGAACAGGAACTGACAGAGTTCCTCAGCAGTCACCAGCAGCACATGGAACTGCTTGAAAGGTGATAATAATTCATTTTATTGTATTCAGTGTGGTGAATACTCTCAATTGAATTGAGTTGTACTTGCAGGTTCTTTGAAAATCTTCGAAAACTCCTCGTGTTTTAAGTCTTAAAATGTTGATTTTTAAAATTTCTCATGGTTAGCATGTCAAGCCTGCTCTAAACTTTCAAAACTATATAGTATATATTGGGGTGCAGATAATGTGCAAACTTCACCTACAGGTGTGGCTTCATGGCACAGTTGACTCGCTTTTCCGACGTGTGCAACCATTCGGACACAGTCGCGGCATCGCCAAAAGCCCGATGCTGTAATGTATAATAACGTCTGGAACTTTGGACATTCTTGAGCAATGTAAAAAAGTACGAATCAGTTTTTTTGGACTGCCCACAATTTTCAGACAATTTAGCAATCCTAAGAAATCTCAAAAAGCAGATGTTGACTGTAGTGTGTGGGGTCTTGAATACTGTCGTGGAACACATGGACACAGTAGACGCATTCAGACAAATGAAGACATGTACATTTATTAACTGCTTGTACAATGGCGAGCTCGCCAGCTGAATCTAATAAATAACTACAGTTGAATTTCTTTGTAACACCGATGTAACAGGCAATTTGGGATAAGAGACACCAGTGTACCTACAGTGAAATAGACTGACGAGAACATGCATACGTGGTACCCTGCTTATAAGAGACACCTCATTATAAAAGACAATTGCTATGTAATATTTTGCACCAAGAATTAGGTTATACAGTAAACCCTCGTTAACTCGAACTCGCATATCTCGAAATCTCGGTTAAGTCGAAACTTTTTCTCACCGTGCATTAACCTCCCATAGGTGCTATGTATTTGCCCCCTTTTTATCTCGAAACGTTTTTCGTAGGGGACCGCGGATATCTCGAAATCTTGACCGGGAGGGCGGAAGGCAAAGTCCGCTTTCAACAGGCAACGACGGCTCCGTGCGAACGCTTATCTCTTACTATACGCGCCGAACGCGGTGGTGAAGGGCGAATTTGAAATTCCCGCGGTCGCTGTGGTTTCCTATCTGCCTTGTCAAGCAACTGTGGGGGGGTGATCTCGTGTGTGCGCCTGCGCGCCAGTTCTGCGCGGTGGGGCGGCGTGTGCAGCATGCGCTCGTCATTATGCAACCTAGCCTTTGCGAGTGCGAGTTGACATTCTTTGTTTTCCCCGCGATCTGCGCACGAAGCATCTTGACTTCAGTTTTGCTGAGTAGTGAGTTGTCTGCGCAACGGACACTTCAGAACATCGACCAAGATGTCTCGCCCAAAGCAGTGCAAATCTCTCACGTCGGAGAAAAAAATATGCAGCGGTGGCGACCAACAGTTCATGCGATGTGTGGAGCAACTTGAGAACGCCTTTCTCGTACCAAATGCGAACGCCAAGCAGGCGAGCATCCTGCGGTAATAAAATTTCCTGTGACTTGTTTTGCCTTTATTACGGTAGCTCTCCCGTGCAGTGTAACTTTTGCTAGCAGCACTGGCTTTTCTTTTATAGTGACCTGGCCACACATTTTCGGCGTTTTTGTTTACCGCTTATCTCGAAAATTTTGCCGGATTTTACGACTTCGAGTTAACGAGGGATTACTGTACTGAAGTTGCTGATATCGTGGTCTAACCATGCTTTTTGCCACTCGGATTTATTTTCTGTGCAGTTTGGAAGAAGATATCGTGCTGCTAGGAAAAATTCCAGTTCTCCCTGCCCTGCTGTCGGCCGAGCAACATGACGAACAGAAGGTCGTGATGCTGCTAGACTGGATCAACTCAACGGTGAGAAAAAAACTGGTCCATTCACTAGCATTTGCTGCTGGCACACTAGACATTGGTCCTGACTTGGACTATATGCTCGTCAGCCTCCTCGTATCGTAACGCTGCCTTAACCTACAAGGTTGGGAGTTTACGATATGGAACCACGCGACACCTACTTGCAATTCTCTAGTATGCGGAAAGGCCACAACACATGCCAGAAAGAGCAGAATCAACGGTTGTTGACAGAACTTTTGGCGCTTCATGGCCTGTGAATTCAGTATTTATGAAACTGAGGTAATAGTTACCAGACGTGCACATGAAATTTGCCTTGAAAATTGTCTGACGGTGCAGCACTGCCTTGCACATGCTGTAAGGATAAATGTGTTTGCAACATGTGGTGCATGTACCATATTTGCCCATATGTTAACCTAGTTGAATGGGACGTGGACACACTGCAATGATTGGAAGCAGCATGTCTCCGATGGTCATCTCTGGAAATTTATCAGACTATGGTGTGGACTCTATGGTATGGTATCAGACTATGAGTGGCTGTTGTAGCGATGCAGCGGTATGGTATCGGACTATGAGTGGCCGTTGTAGCGACGCAGCATACTTGTGCAGAGCTGGAGGTGTTCCGTGTGTCTTGAATACTGCCACCCCTAAAGCAAATGATCGTCTAGCGGAGCTCCATGTGCCAGCACTTGGCTGTGTCAGTGGCACACTGAGAACAGGTGTGCGACTTGCCATACTGTTGCCTTACGTTTACCCAACTGCAGCTTGTCATACGGGTGCCTCTACGGTAATGGAATATGGCACGAAACGGCATATAGTACGGAAAGGGGGTATGGTGCGGAACGGAATGCAATGCGGAAGGCGATGTTGCCACGCGCACTTCTGTCTGTATTTCTATGTAATCGGTCCGTTACACGTATACTACTGCCTTTCACAAACCGCATCCGAATGTCTGGGAACCTTCCAGATTTTTTTAGAATCGTCTGAAACTAGCGTGGCCACCAGTGATAAATGTTCGATGCCGCATGTATAAATTTCAACGTGCCTCGCCACAGATCAGATTACCGACAGCCTACACTCTGTTCGCCGCGATCAGTGTACAGCGTGAGTTGCTTGTACCTTCTCTTTTCA
>JALIZH010022921.1:0-15930 GCA_030522465.1 Rhipicephalus appendiculatus
GGCTAGTCTAGAACGAAGTTGAACGGCGCGTGGCGCACTCCAGGACATATTCTTAGATATCTAATTAAATCAATTGGTCCAGCATCGTCAAGATGTACGTACATGCGTTGTTCGCTGCTCACGTATCGATACGTGTCGCATCTTCGTTAAGCAACACACAGTTAGATAATTTTCGGTTTGGGGATGCGAGTGGCATGCGTCCTACTTTCGCCCAAAAGCTTCCTTGGTATCATACAAAACAAAGCACACGGGGGGTCTCCTGGGTGCTCGAAGCCATTTGCTTCCCCTCATATAACGCTCTCTATTGTGCTCCTGGCGACCGATTGGCGCAGCGTGTAGCGGCTCATAACTGGGGCGGTGAGACGAATAACAGACCATGGAATCCCGGCAGCCTTGAGTGGCTGATATCAAGGTTACAAGCGGTGCACGCGAGAACTGATTCGTCTAAGTCACACCAGACGGATGGGTTGAATAACAGCGATAGTTCCTCTCTCTCTTCAAGCCTCCGCTGTCTTCCGCGGTCACGGTCCACGAGGCTTGGCTTTAGCAGCACTTCACTCATTCCAAGTTCTCTATCCCTGCTTAGCAATGACAGCCAGAAACAACATGCTTCGATAAGGTAAATATATTTCATAAAGTTTCAGCCATTTACGAAATTGAGTGCGACTCTGAGTGTCTCACGACTCTCAACTATTTGCGTGGGGCGTTTCGCAAGAGATCCGTGGACCTCAGCTTCATTCGCTATTTTTACTGCCTTGGAGCATTTTCTTATCGTTTGCGAAGCTACGCACAGAATGTAGCGCAAATAAAGGCACCAATATCTATAAACTAACACTAATAGAAGAAAACATGGCTGGTCTTTCCGCCATAGAGATTGGTATAACGCCAAAGGGAACCGTGTCTTCACAGGAGTATAGTTGATTATATAATGTACATCGATGTATGATAGCATGCAGAATGTCTCTTGGTGTCTGGCAGCTATAGCATCATTTGACGTAAACGCACCCACGTTGAGGCCTAGTGTTACATCTGCGTTCCGACGACTAAAGTTAAAGATCATGATTTGACCCTCGTGGTAGCCTGAAGTAGTTAACACACACCTAGACACAGCATATGCTGAATTCCGCGCAAGGATGGCATACAATATATAATAAACACTGGTACTCGATATTCACTCACTCAAAGCATCGTCATTTAAGGAGAGAAACGCCAAGCTTTGCTCTCCCAACTAATAGGGCAACTTACGCCTGTGCTCATGCATATACGAGACAGCGCTTGAGGAACAGAATAAGCACAGAGTTTGTAGCTTGAGCCATAAACGCAGCATCGCGGTTCGCTTCCCCGCTGGCTTGTCTCTCAGTTCGCCGAAAGGTGAAACTCCCTCTCAGCGCCCGTTAGTTTCACGATGCAGTAGATGGTGACATCAGCCCCCGCCAACCAAGGTCCCTGTGAAGGGGAGAGGGTGTGACAGATACAAGGCGCGTTTGTGAAGCATCAAGCATGAGCGTCAGTGGCGTAGTACAATAAAGAAAAGGAAAGCCTCAGTAGGGTGCCCTGTAGAGCGCTCGGCGCCTATCGTCGCGGACCGAGAGGTCACGGGTTCGGCTTTCAGGTCGTTCAAATGGACGAAACTTCTTCTTCTGGTTTTTCTTCTGTCATCTGTTCGTGTGCATTTTATCGACGTCACATTCGGGGGTGCTTCACAGATGTGTGCTTTTGTTCGATGTTAAATGAACGAGCCCTAAGAAATGAAATGAAGAAGTGGGCATTCTATCTGTGCGAAGCGTCTATTATTCAACCCCGCATTGCTGTACAATTCTTAACGTCATGTTCAGAGCTGCGGGGGCTGCAGCCCCTCCTTGACAGATTTATTATACTTCTTCATGCTCGTTGTTGTCAAACTCACCTCTTTGATAACAAACAATGAAAGAAATGCATTTATTTATTTATTTATTTATTTATTTATTTATTTATTTATTTATTTATTTATTTATTTATTTATTTTTTATTTATTTATTTATTTATTTATTTCTTGATGCAGCACTAATCGATTTCACTGTTAGTAAAGTGACGGCGAGAAAGGTGGAGCTCTCTCAGACTCACTCAAGGAGGAGGAGGAGGAGGAGGAGGGAAGGAATGAAAGACAGGGAGGTCAACCAGACGCGCGTCCGGTTTGCTACCCTGCACTGGGGGGGAAGGGGTGAAGGGATTAAAAGAAAGAAGAGGGAAGAAAGCATTGTCACTGTACGTGGGCGCCTGTCCATTGTACGCCTACAATCGGTCGCTTAACCCGGTCAATTTTAAAAAAACGTATCAGTGCTCGCGTCGCTTTGCTGGCCTGCGACGCGTAGAGCCACGATCCGAGGATCTTCTCTTCGGAAAAAGGTCTGTCGTCTAGCTTATTCAGCGTGTCGCGTAGGATGTTGCGTTCGCTCACAAACCGATCACAGGAACACAGTAGATGTTCTATCGTTTCGTCACTATCGCACGAGTAACATCTGGAGGTATCTGCCATTCCTATGCGAAGAGAGTACGCCTTCGTGAAAGCTACTCCTCACCACAGGCGGCACAGTAAAGTTGCGTCTCGGCGGGAGAGGTCCGATGGAACTTGAAGCTTCCTCGATGGGTCCAGTTTATGTAAGCGGCGGTTCCCGACATTGGGGTCGTTCAGCCAAGTTTGCGACATTGTGTCAGCGAACGAGCCAAGGCCCCTTGCAGCGTCTGTTCTCGACAAGGGTATTGGGGTTGTCTGGGCGTTCTCGTGGGCGGACCGGGCAGCATCATCAGCGAGGTCTTTGCCGACAATGCCACAATGTCTCGGCAACAATTGGAACACAATGTCATGTCCCTTCGATAAAACCTGGTGTAGGACTTCTCTCATTTCATTTACTAACTGCTCATGCACCCTTCGTCGTAACGCTGATTTTAAACTCTGAAGGGATGCCTTAGAGTCGCAGAAGACAGCGCATTTTTGAGGCTGGGCTTCCGCGATACAAAGGATAGCAGCGCGTAAGGCGGCAAGCTCCGCTGCTGTTGATGTCGTTCTGTGAGACACCTTGAACTTCATAGTCACTTGGCACGCCGGGATAACAACAGCAGCTGTGAAGCTGTCAGCCGAGACCGATCCATCGGTGTAAATGTGGGTCCTTTGGCCATAATCCTCGTTGAGTAGTGACAATGTCGCCTGCCGTAGGACCACTGTTGAATGACGGCTCTTGTTAGTAATTCCTGGAATAGTGAGGCGCACGTGTGGTTGTTGTAGGCACCACGGAGGCGACAGTGGTCTTGCTGCTGGAGTGAAGCCCGACGGAAGGCATTCTCTATGAGCAGAAACAATCTTTGAAAACATGGCTTGTGGTCTCTGAAGTGGCAAAGCAACAATATGGTGACCGGGAACTCGGCAGAGGTGTCTAATGTGAGCTCTTAAATTGTCAGTGGTGATCTATGTTCGAATCAGATGCTCTCTTGCGATCATAATTGTCCCGTGAGTTGAGGTGCAGCGTGGCAATCCTAAGTACATGCGTAGTGCCTGTCCTTGCAGACTTTCGAGAGTGCGGATGTTCGTATTGCATGTATTTGCCAGCAACGGCAAGCTGTACCGTAAAAATCCCAGAAACAGTGCTCTGTATAGCTGCATCATTGAATGTATCGATTCGCCCCAAGTTTTCCCGCAGAGGAATCGCATTATGTGAATGATGGAAGTTAGCCTTTTCTTCAGGTAAGCGCAGTGGGCGCTCAACGAAAGGTCCCTGTCAATAATCACACCAAGGAAGCGATGGTTCTTCTGGGAAATATATTTGGCACTTAGGGCTCACTCGGACTATGACTCGCTAAATTTTTTTCTCAGCCGGACTCATTCTGACTCACACTCACGAAAATATTCACCCTGACAGATTCAAACTGAGGCTCATGGCTCGATCACGTCGACTCACTCCCCTGAGTGACTCGACTCATGAGTGCGGTAGCGCATAATTAACTCTTTCGATCACGTTGTCAATGCTCTTTAACGCCAATATCTCACATAATCGGTGTTCTACGTGGACCCTTTTGATCTCGTACCTTGAAATACGAGTTATTACTGGTTGCTGTCCGGTGAAGACATATTTATGAAAACGCGACTCACACGAGATATCCTTATCAAAAACTTCCCTTGAAAGTGTTTCTGGGGGAGGTCACTGCACCCTTCCCTCCGGAACTCACACCTTTGATCAACATGCACTGCGTTGGCGCATGAGCGCTAATATGCTGGAGAGAAAGAAAAAAAACTTTTATTTACGCAGGCCTAAAGGATCGTCCTCGTTAGGTGGAGCCCTTAGTTCAGGGCCCCATTGGCTCGCGCCACACCACGTGCCCGCTGGATCAGCCGACACTGCTCCTGCGGCTCTGAGCTGGTCAGCGCAATCTCCCAGGAGGAATGTGAGGAATATGGGTGAGTTGGCGTGAACAGAAACATGAGCCACATAACAGTGATAGCAATGCTGAAAGCATTTGTGCGGTGATGTACGTTTTAGTGTTGTTGTAGGATTTTCATTTTTTGTGTGTTCGTAGGTGCTGCTGTTGAAGATCGTGGATCACGGAGTGATGCAGGAAAGCTGCTACGGAGAATGAAGTGCAGAAGTTTGCATTGTGGTTTTTCGCCGGCGTGCGGGTAATAGCACAAATGAGTGACGTAGCTGGCCTCCAGGTGCAAACCTGATACACGTACCACTGTAATGCAGCTCATTAAAGCATACTGCTTTATCCAAACAAGAAAGAAGTAAAGAGAATCGAAGAGGATTCGACATTAATCGACATAGGTCATACAAGGAACCTTCCTTGGGCCAATTTTTACAGAAAATAACTGTGTCCTGTACTCACAAAAGTGTGCTACGATAAAACTGATAGTACGAGAAAACCTGAGCCAATTATATCCGCGCGCTGGACATATGGTGTAAGAAAATTATCGGCCTATGGCCAAACACATTTGCGAAAAAATATTTTATATATAGATATTCTCGACAAGCACAAGACGAAGCCGAATTTCAATGCGGAGATGAGACAAAGCAAGAAGAAATTACCGAAAGGTCAGCACTGCAACTGCATTTGACGCCACTGAGCCGAATGCCACAGCTATGCCTACCGCTCGCAATAGCACTGTCGTATGCACTGCACCATTCGCGTGAAAACTTTGCTCGTGTATAGGTTCGGTCAACTACGCCACAGGGCTGTCCAGCTACGCTTGTTGCCTGTGCACTCGACGTGCACTCGATCGGCAAACAAGTGCATGAACGTGAGATGTTTCCGAGCGACACGCGAAGTGCGAACGACTCGAAACTCTCAGTGAACGACAGGCCAGCCTGTGGGAACTATGCACTTAAGTGCTGTACAGCGTTTACGAAATTCACGCACGCAACGCCGTCATTACACACCTGACATTGATTTCGAGCATCACGCTACTCCCAGCGCAAGTGTCAATTGTCCTCCACTTCTGATTCGCAAACAATCTGACATAACGAGCGCATTGTGCGACGCATTACGCAACGAGTACTGCAACCAAGAACAATGGAGAATAGTTGAATAGTCGTCGTCAGGGCAATGACTGTGCTGCGTGAGTGAGTAAATTTCAATCTAAGTATTTGCGCACTTAGTGCGTTGCACGTTAGATTACATGTAATGAGCAGAAATAAAGGCAGCGATACGACGCCTGGAGAATTTCATTCAGTAGTTTAGTTATTGCTGCGACATCAGTTAACTGCTTGAGATTGCATGCGTCGACGGAAAGCAAGTCTCTGTATCTCTCTCCCTCTCTCTGCCTATCACCTCTTCTGCTGTCTCTCTCACTGTCTCTTTCCTTCACTTATCATTGGTGGTCGAAAGGGTGCTCACAATGCGAAATTTCTTGCCGAAACCACGTTTTACGGAGTTTAAGTGTGCTTTTCTAAATTCTTGCGCGTAACTTAATCAGTCATGAAACCGAGGTGACTCCCAATATGTTAGTCAGTTGATTTCAGTATGGTATCTACTATCGTATTTTTTGGCTAAAGTTATCATTATTATTTTTTTATTATTATGAAACGTGCTTGTTTCTTCGCCTCACTGGAACATCGTGATGTGACGTGCTTGCTTAATGCACATATCCTCAATACGTGATATCCTTTGATGATTAGGATGCCACGGTCAAATATGCGTCCTATTCTTCTAAGCTTCGTTGTCCTTGTGTTAACGCTTTATAGGAAAACTGGGCCCGAACTCCCCCCACACTTCTCTTTTAAAAATGTCTTTTCGCCTTGGTCAAACAGTGTTGCTATATATACGTCCCGCATCGCGATTGGCTGAAATATTCTCCAACGGAAAATCAGGAACTCGGTATAGATGGTTAACAAGAGAAGTTGAGGAGGGCGGCCCCTTATAAGCGGTTGCCGCCCATGCGTTCCCTTAATCTTTAGAGGACCAGTGTGGTCACTGGTCAGTAGTGGGAATTTCTCCGATTTATGTCGCAGATACGCACTATATATAACAGACAGAAAGCAGAGCCATTTATAGTAGCGTATAGCAAACAGTGGAAAAGAGAGAGGGGAGAGGATAAAAGCCTAGACAAGCCAAGACGAGCTAGGTGAGCAGCAGCTCTGCTGTGACCCTGGACGACTTACCCCCGTATTCAGAAACGCTCCTCGACTTGAACTTGACTTGCCACCGCCTTCAATGCAGCACAAACGCGTTTCAAACGCGCTGCCGTGAGGCGGTGGTAAGTCAAGTTCAAGTCGAGGAGCGTTTCTGAATGCGGGGGTTAGTGCGAGATACGCATTTTTTAAAGCTTAAGACGTTTTTGTTAATACTGGCGCTGATCCAGCGACTTTATGCACTAAATAAGGAATATAACAGCAACGAGGCCACCGTGGCTGCGGACAAAAAGCAAAAACATTGAACTGGGCAATACTCTCGTTGTTCTTTCAACACCGTTTCAGGGATGGTCAAAAAATGCGCATGTTAGCGAGGCAACATCCAGAGCAGACCGATAGCGTGGAACCTCTAGGAGCCGCTACGTGACTTCACCATCTTAGGAACGAGTGTGGAAACAAAAGAACGAATCACATCGCCAGTTGCCCGCTTTGCCACATGTTCGCAGTTACCGAACCACAAATAATGGTTCCGAAACGAGGACGGCATAAAACAATGCGAAAACGCGAAACGTCGAAACGCGGTGCAAGTGTTGCGCGCACCAGAACGAAACATGTGACAAGAAAAATAAGAAAATAGATCGCTAGCGATGGGAGGAAGCTAATTTACAAACCCTTATTCTCCCATCTTTGGCAGCGTGTGGCTTCGCTGTTCGTATCGGGATGATATTTTATTACCTTCATTACCCCGCCCAGTCACGCGATGGCTCGTTCAGCATAGGGTGCTCCAACGAACGACGTACATAAAAGGGGTAATTGGATGGACGCTCTCACAGCGTTTCACGCCTCGGCTGCCCACTGCGAAGGCGTTTCTTGCCGGGGCTGCCGCAAAATCTCGCGCACGCGTTACGATCGTGAGCGCACGAGCACGGACGGTCGGTTCGACGAAGTGCTTAACAGGGGCATCCATTGTACGCACGATATCTATTGTAACCACGTACTACAACTGTACTACCAGTGTCGCCGACGGGTGTGTCTGTGTGCAGAGGTGCTCGTTCAGAGCGTGAGGCGCCGTCGTGAAACAATAATTTAGCAAAATAGACTCGCCGAGCTCCAGGCCTTGTTTTCTCGGGAGCTAATGCCACAATGAGGCTTTATTTATACGCGAACACCCTTCCTTTCTAACATTCTATTTTGGCCCGAATCACGGCGTTGCAAAGCACGTCAAGGAGGCACTGAACGTGCTCCAGCCGGCGCATCGTGATTGTTGCTATAGGAGCTCGCATGCAAAGCACTTCAGCGTGAGGGTACTTATCGTGGAGATGTGTGGTCGCGATATCCGTAGATTGCACGCTCGGTGTGGTCAGGACGTGCTGGGCTATTTTTCGTTGACTTTTGGGGGGAAAATAGATTGGCGATGCGGCCGGAGCGCTAGTTTCGACCGGGGCCAGTGCGTGACGACTCCACTGCGGCGATAATGTTAACTATTGTTTTTGTCGTTTCTGCTACGTCTCATCGTTCTATCACAATAATCATTGCCATTTCGCTGAGAAGAGTCGATGCCCTCGGGGACCGGCTGTAACATATGGAGAGCTTGAGTAAACGACAGCTTTTTGTATTCGAAAGAAAGTGAAGGAAATAGGCTATAACGGGAGCATGCAAGCTGCAGGAAAATATAGAGGAAGGACGTCTTGAGACAACTGAGGTGCCAGAGACAACGAAGGAAAAGAACAAAATTCGGAAAAACACACACACTCCTACAGGCGCTATCGCAAATACCCGTTTAAAACGTGGACTGTTGCCTCAATTTCTTGTACGAGATAAACTAAAACGAAATGGATATAATTATTGTAAGGTGGGACAAAATGCGACGAAAATGTGAAAATAGTGGTGACATCGGCGACATCGAGCATTTCATTTGGCTGTGCCCGCAGTTTGACAGCGAAAGAACAGAGATGGTACGCAGCTTGCAGAAAGGTTGTCACAAGCACGGGACATTTGAAGATGTCATTTTTCCTGAAGGGCCCACGGCGACGAGGAGGAGCGTGCAACGGATCCTGATGGCTTTCCTGCGAGACACTGGGCTGAGTGACATTTGGTGACGGACCACTATGATTCAAGAGATGATCGGGCGGAACAATTGCCGGCCATTTAGGCCAGGCTAACCCCGCCTGTTGCAACATCACAACCACCACCACCACCACCAGTAAATATATATTTTTTTTATTTCACTCGTTACCCTTCAACTTCAATGCAGAAACTTTCCTTTGGGTACAAGGTATGTGCTACATAAATATGACCATGTTGCCGCAGTTCAAAAGTTTATTTTAAGAATGAATAAAAAATGGCTTCATACGTCTCATTTCGCCCCAACCTGCGGGGTAAAACGAGACGCTGCGTGGGGCAAAACGAGACAGTGTGAAAAAATTTCACCCCTTCAGTTTTTGCAGTAGAAGCACTTCAAGTGCACTTCTTGGCCCCCCACGCAGTCTTCATGAGCCCACTCCTTGCACTCCACGCAATTGAATCCAGACAGAACCTGGCGCTGTGTTGCCACGAAAACTCCTTGCAGATCAAACACCACCAGTGTTTTTTTTGTTTTTTGTGTTAATGTTGTCGTTTGTTGAACGCTTGCACTTCATTGGATTATTCAACAATCGGAGTCTAGATATGTTCTGACGTATCTTCTTCGCCTCTTTTTGCTGTTTTGATTCAGAACTGCTCAGGCGTTTCGTGGCTTTTAACTTCGTCAGCCGGCTTTGTGAGGCAATGAATTTAAAACTGTGCTAGATTCGCATTTTCTAGCGCTTGTTTTTTTTTTTTAATTTCGGTATTGGAGAGATGTCATTAAAACACTATCCCAAGACGTGTTTGTGAACGACTTGACTTGGAGATTCTGTCAATTTTTTCATGCGCCGCTTGAGAACATGATTGGGAACGCGGAATAACTTCGATGCAGCGCGAATGGAACAAGTCCTGTCCTGGACAGCAATCAATGCTTTTTCATGTCGTTTTCCTCCCAGGAAGCTCTACATAATATTATCTTGTACGTCAAAACCCTCCTAAACAAAGAAATGTAATATATATTGAGTTTAACTATATATTGAGTTTAATTAAATAGTTCACTTAATCAGACACTCTCTAAGGCAATTCGATGCCTTTTTGTCGCGTTTTTCTCCTCTCAGATGCCCGAATTCAAAAAAAATTTCCGCTTTGGCCCCGGGCACCAAATGAACTAAACTTTTGGTGGTATGTAGGTAATAGTATAAAGTAACCAAATAAATATGTATACTTACCTTGTTGTACTGACGCAGGAGTGTATTCATGCACGGATCTGAAAATTTGGCCGAGCAGAATTTCGCCCCTTTTTGACAGGTGGCGAGCACACTGACACCAGCCGCGTAATTTTTTCCCGCGCGAACGCTGTGAGCAATAATCAACTTTTACGCATAAAAAGATAGACAACTAACAGCAGCTATCGCTGAAATAGCGACACAAAGAAAAGTACTTTTTGTATTCGCTATAAAGGTCGGCAAAGTCAAAATGTTGCGTTTTTTCCCCGCGTCTCATTTTGCCCCGCCTTACCCTAACGGCATAGATTAACTTCTTCAGCTATAATTGTCAACATGAACGACGTCGTCGCGACTCAACGACACTCCATAAAAGTTGTGAAAACACGTAAAGTGTCCCCACCAAATGACTTGCAATATGGAAATCCTAGAGGAAGCCATGAGTGTTTTGGAAACGTGCAACGCGCATAGGTACGTGGTTTTGCTGCGTTACGCCAAGCGCACTAGTCGTTTTTTTTTATTGCTGCTGATGATAAGTGATCATCGTCAAGGTGCTCGAACACACAAGAGGAAGAAGACTTCTCCTGGGCGCGAGCGCTCGCTCAGTATGCTACACATGAAGCGTTGCGCCAAGCGACGACCACAGCATACTACAGCACACGACAGCCCGGTCCCCTAAAGTGCTCCTCACTTAAAAGCGGAATTAGGACACGAAGCATAACATTCAGATGATGTGCTAAACCAAAAATTACACCATCTCCCGCTAAAGGGAACCATGTGTAGATGTGAAGCAGCGGGTGCTAACGCTTACACTGGCGGCGGCGTTGACGCTGGCGCTCATCGCAGCGTTGCGCAGGAGAGAAAACTGGGGAGGCGCAAAGCAGGCAGTGATGGAGCAGTGTTTCCTACTGGAACATGCCAATCGCTGCTAATGGGTAATGAGAGACAGAAGACTCCGACTGGACACAGAGACCCGCACTCCGCTTTTAGTTAACGCGCACGCTGCGAATTTTTATTGTTCAACAACGCACAGGTGAAATCTCCCACTGGCACCATCTTGGAGGTCAAGATCCATTGCCATATATACGGGGGGGGCCAGTGAACGGTTGTGCAGCGCGAGCAGTCGGTTTTTTCAACCAAGAAACTCGCTAGCAGACGCTGCCGGCGTAGGCGTCGCGAGGCGAAAGAGGGGGGGTGCGTAGGAGAGGGGGAGGACGCGCATGCGCAGTGGGAGTGTGGACGCCGCGGGCAGGTATGCCTATAGGAGAGAGGGGGAGCGTAGGAGAGGAGAGAGAGGGGGGACGCGCATGCGCAGTGGGAGTGTGGACGCCGCGGGCAGGGATGCCTAGAGGAGGGAGGGGGGAGCGCAAGAGGAGAGAGAGGAGGAGGCGCATGCGCAGTGAGGGTGTGGTTGCCGCGGGGAGGGATGCCTAGAGGAGAGAGAGGGGGAGAGGAGGTTTTTATTTTTATTTTTTTAAAGGGTTTGCGCATGCGCAGTAAGGGTGGTCACGCCGGCACACCACCACCGGATTAAGCTTCGCCATAAGATGCTTCACATCTAAAAACCACGAGGTTCCTTGTGAAGCAGCGGAGACAGATAATTGCCCTAGGCGGCTTCTTGAGTAACAATAAACTAATAACACAATACAGTTCTGGAATCACCGTCAGCTGCTAGGTGGACTGTAAAGCACTTCACCTCTATGTTAGCTGCATCGCTCACATTATTGCGGCATACACGTAAAGATGTGAGCTAGGCGTATTTCAGCAACATCGCGTAACGTATAGAAGTAGTTATGCGGCATCACAGAACGTTGCGCAGTCGGAAGTATAGTTACCCCCCGTGTCGTGTGACGAGGTTAATATAGAGCTTTGCGAATCGCCTGCGCTTAACCAGCGTTGGCTACACAAACGAATTCAACAACATGTCTCGTTACGCTACCAAACAAGGACAAAAATCCCGGCAAAACAACGGCGAAGCAAGGACTCGTTGTTTCGCGAACAAAAGAGCCCCATCGGACCACCCAGTGGCTGTGATTGCCGAATTAGACAACGCTGCCATAATGAAGCAAAAACGATTCGAGTGAGACCTCGTGTAATTATGAGAAATTGCCGCGCGAGGCTGGAAGTGATATTGCTTGCGAGTCGGATGTGCTGCGGAGCGAGATTAGTCATCTAGCCTCAATTCATCTGCACGCTGCTGTAATGACAATGAGTGCGCAACTCGCAGTAATGAGTGCGTGTCTTTCAGAGTGGACTTTTGAAATATTTTCATTTAATCTGCTCAACGACAGTTCTTTCGCAGAAATCATTTCACTCAGCGCTGTGGCAAGGGTGTCATAGTTTATTCTGAAACCCCCAATTACTTCAAATACCGAAAGCTTTTCTTTTGAATTTCTAGGAAGCTTACCTAACGGCGAAGAGAAAAAAAAGTGATTGACAATTCGAATAAAGGCCTGCAGCGCATCGGTAGTCCAGTATTGCTCTCTAAGCTTGTCAAGTAGTTGCCCGTGTCATGCGAAAGTGCGGTGAATAGTATGAATGCAAACATCGTCAATCGCTAAAAGGGGTGCTTGGCAAGGCTTGTTTCTACCTTCGCCACCTTCTTGGTCCGATTATACCCGTAGCGTGAAGCCGGCTTCAGAAACGTTTTAATAATTTTGGGATGCGTAAAATGTGAGACCAAAAACACTTGTCAGATAGAGAAACAAAGCACCAAATAAAAAAAGACAAAAAATAATTTAGGCCACATATATAGGAACGAAAATCACCCAGGTGGTTGATCCACCATCCAGGTGGTTGACCAACCGAACAGATGGTTAACGATCGAAGCTGCAATGAGACGCCCCTGTGTTTACCACGAGCTGAGACCTATCGCAGTGTCTTCTATAGCTTTTCATACCCATAAAAGAGACGCATGATCCAAGTTTTGTGTTTGGTGTCATTAGCTTAAAGGATATTAACCCTCTATTGCATGGCGTCCCATATTTGGCACATACCGATTAACATTTTTTATAGCGGGCGCAAGAGGACCAGTGGAGAATGTGACACAGTTAGAGTAATCCTTATAGTTACGTGCACTAAATATAAAAAAAGCGCTGCCATCCCTAGAGCAGTATGAAATCTAGACATGAAATAGATTGCACGGTGCACGTGCAAGCTAGGATCATGAACGACAGTGACTGCTATATTTTTTCTTGCAACCATTTTCTCGTTGCAGAAGCAAGAAAAAATTATTTTGGCATATCTCGTGGCTTTGAAAATTCATGCTCATTAAGGCTCTTCTCAATTCCGTTTTCCACTACGGTATATAGTCGGAAATCGGTATGTGCCATATTTGGCACAGTATGCATGTGAGTGATGAAATGTGCAATATGATGCCATCTATGTTTTGTTGCACAGTGCAAATACAAACGAAAAGAAATCATCTGAGATCACGCAGCACAGCTTGTTTTTCCAGATTTCAGTTGTGGCGGTAGGTTTTAAGATGCTTCACGAAAATATCGAGTGTCAGCAGCAGTACCTGGCAATTTTTGTTACATTACTGGCGTGGGTGCACGAAAAAATTATGTGAAGTCTAACCAGTGCACGGTGATATTTAGCTTTTACGATCTGTCGGCAACTGACGCTCACAACCACAAGTCAGCGGTTGGAAGTTCGGGCAGGAAAGTACAGCAAGGCGGCACCATGCGAAGAGCCAAACATGTAAGCGGCCATCTTGCACGTAGATGTCGGCAGTCAGATGCACTAACCAAAATGTTCAATTATGCCTGAAAACAAGAAGCAATTGCTTTGCTTTATTGCAGAAATCAAGCTAAAAAGACCGCAATCAGTGAGATTTTGTTTTTCAGCCATGACAGCATGTTTGCTCGCCCACGTGCATAGTGTGCCATATTTGGCACAAACCTTTATTTTCATTAATAAAGTCACAATAAATCTGAAAATTTTTGTACATGTTATTCTTCATGTAGTTAATGATAAAAAATGATGAAATAATTTTTCTGTTGATTTTCTCATAATTCATGCAATAGAGGGTTAAGAGCAGCTAAACAATTTTAATGGATCGTTATTCACATTGCGGCGCGCATCATCCTTAGCTATATGAGGCGCGGAGACCCTTCCAGATAGTGTATGCTACCACTGCTTCTTTATTATAGGTTTATGCAGACTCACGGACCACCACATTTCCCCTACTCTTATCCACATATGTTCAGATCCGCTGTAAAACCTGCCCAAGACACCTTTACTAGCAACCGTTCGATCACTCTGAAAATCACTATGCCGATCAACCGCTATTGCCCAATAATAGCTTGGCTCTTGTACACCCGCTCCCAAAAGTTTACGGAACGCGGGATCCGCTGAAAATGCGAATTTCTGCTCTGTTAGTGCACGGCGCATCTAACCTAGCAGCTAGCTGCGTAGGACGCAAGGACTACTACAAGCTGGAACATCTGTTTGGAGGCTATGTTCAAAGACAAAGCGGGATATCATTTTCGGAAAATTTTGTGTTCCGAAATCTTTTGAGGGCGGGGGTACAGTCGAGACTGTACCCCCCGCCCAGGCATTATATACAAAGATCATGATTGAGCGTGCACTTCAATATCACGTGAACTGCGTCAGTTACTGGGTTTAAAGAAATGTAATTGTGTAAATACGGGTTGCACAAAATTCTCGGGACTACGGTTGTGCGAAGGTAACGTAGGGGTGGTGTGGTTCGCCAATGCTCAGACGTCTTTGCCAGTAAACAGAAGGAGCGATTTAATAGGTTGACGGGGAGCAGACATCTTGTCAGGCTTTTTTGCCTTTTCGCTGGTTCCCTAGGTAATGTGTACTTCGTTTTGGCCTGAAATAAACCAATTTCAACTTCATGTTTTACCGCGGAGAAAGAAATCAAACAGGCACACAATGTTTTCGTTATTTTAGGATGAACTGGCACGTCCCCATCGCTGAAAATATCTGCTCAGTTCAACGTTCCTGAGGCACGAGATCATTCGCAATACTCTTTATTTCAAGAAAGCGTTCAGGTGATTGCTGTCAGAGCGGAGATGAAGCAGTACTGCCGGCTGAGAGGCCAACAATAGGCACGTCGTCGCATCGTGGCCAAGTCACGTGCGCCTAGTTACAGCTCTGGCGCGCAGAACTCCAACGACGCCGTCAACGCGACAAAGGCTGGAAAATGACACCTTTCAAACTCGAGCTCTTTTATGCGCACTCGCACTCTCACCTCTGATAAGGGCACGCGAAAGCGAGTGCAGTGGCACGAACAGTTTCGAGGAGCGGCACGGTCTAGTGCCTACGAAGAAGGCGAGATGACGGCAGTAGCCGCAGGAAGGCTTATAGAGACTGCCACGCAGCCGAAGGTGAAACAGAAGCGTCTCGGAGGAGTGATCGTTCGGTTGGCGCGAGTCTGACAGCCTCCGAAAAAGGCGAGAGGTTGGCAGGTCGCGAGAAGAAAAGCCGATCATTTTTAGTAGCGGGCCGTTACTGACGGCCCGCGTCTTTACTATTTTGCTGAAGACAACGGACGATCACGGCTTGGGCCATGGATGCCGCCACCCTAGGAATATGGCGTCTTTAATGAGCCGTCTTCTGACCTGCTGTTTACTGTGACCCAGAAAGATTTCTTTGTCTAACTGGCGACAGCAAAAGTGAGGAAAGTAAGAGTGGTCTGCAGATACTTACTCAAGTTCAAGACATAGATAGTCAGCCACCCCCCTGGCCGTAGTAAAATGACACCTAAGCGTAAAAGAAAAAAAACAACGTGATCTTCCAGCGTTCAGATGTTCTTCAGTAGATCTCTAGGGTCACGCAGACGGACCAGCAGGCCGAATAGCCCGCGATAGGGCTCAGAAGTGGAACTTTCGATGTCGAGCGATCAAGAACACTAAGCCGTGAGGGAAGACAGCAGCCGAGATTGCAAGGAGGTCGTGAGCAGGGGTCAATCACGCTTGTTTCCTCGAGCCTAGTACAAGAGCGAAATCGTGAAGACACAACATCGCAGCGTCTTGGGCATATCCTGCTCTGACTTCCAAGAAACCGGTATAGAG